>PVIU01007533.1:0-91019 GCA_004026605.1 Ondatra zibethicus
TCTGAATGTGGCGGCGAAAGTTGGCAGATGGAGAACCCATCAACAATGACACCAGGACCTATCTCTTCTGCATGTATTATCTTTTTGAGAACCGAGTCTTTTTGAATGCACTCCTTCCTAGGCCGGGAGGGATGGGGGTGGGCCTTGGACTTCCAACAGGGCAGGGCACCATGCCCTCTTTCAAGGAAGAAGGGGGAGGTAGGAGGGGTGGGGAGGTAGTGGGAGGGGACCGGGAGAAGGGGAAGAAAGGTAAAAATTTTATTTCTTTAATTATGTTTTTGAATGGAAAAAATAAAACAAAACAATGTATGGAAAAAATAAATAAATAAATAAAAAGAAAGGAGATTAGATTCAGGTTTCTTGTTTTATAAAGAAAAAAGGAGGATACAGATATGATAGGATAAAAGGGTAGATTATTAAATCTACTCTGAAAAGAAAAAAGAAAGGATACAGATATAATAAGATGAACAGTTTGATTATCAAGTCTACTTTTTAAAAGCAACTACTAGTTTTAAATATTTTACATTGGATTGGACTTTTGTATATTATATACAAATTTTGTATATTAATACAAATTCGAGATTAATTTTGTTGGAAAATACTCTATATACATTTCTATTTTTTCAAGGTTTTGTACTTATACAGTTAAATTAGCAATGTAATGCAAATTTCTAGTTTTTGAAAGTTATTATTACCAACAGTTTAAGATAATAAGAAATTATAGGTTAATAATTGGTCACCTATTAGAATTTAACTTGTAGCCATATTAGGTATGTTTACAAGGTTAAACAGAGATATATTTTATATAGGCAGATAATCTTCAAGTATTTCAGAGATATACAGAATATAATATACAGAATTAAGATGTTTTTATAAAATAGGGCTTTGTTTGTTTGTTTGTTGTGTTTTTATGAAAATGAGACATGTTTGCTCCTGGCAGAACCAATTTACTTCAGAGAAGATAATAGACACTGTGGAAACTCCAGATGGAATTTACTTTCTTTGTGGAAAAACTAAATCACCTGGCAAAAAGAATGTTCTTGCCTCACTTGCTGGCAATGTGATGTCCAAATTGGACAAGCAGGATACAAAGCGAATAGCTGCCAAATATTGCCAAGATAAGAAATGACAATCCTTCAGATATACTGCTTCTTAGGGTGAAATATCTTGAGTGGCATAGTGTCAAATATTCTATGCCTGTAGATGGAAGATGGATTCTTCAATGCTGCAGAGGATCGTTGGGTGACTGTCTAGGCAGCCAGCTGTTTCTGTCATTCTCACATTTCTTGGAAGTCACTTGCTTGCACTTCCTCCTCATTCAGTTAATATTATTTACTTCTTGGGTCTCTGAGGGAGTTGAAGACTAGATGTTGTTTTCTTGTTTTTACTAGCCTAAGAATAGAAACTCAATAAAGAGGTATAAAGTGAATAAGTTTGAAAGACATCAAAAGATGTTTTGGATGGTAATGCAAATTATGATAGGAAGTAAATTAAGTAAAAGATTTAGGACTCACCAAGACAGGGTATATAATGAAGTATTTCTCTGAATTTGTCAAATGCAAATGGACTAGACACTGTTGATGTATTATTGCCTATATATATTGTATGTAGTTATTATACTTATTTTATTTAGTTTGAGCCTTCTTTTTTTATTTTAGACATAAAGGGAGAAATGTGATATTTTGTTTGTAATCTAACAAATAAAGCTTGCTTGAAGATCAGAGTGCAAAGCCAAGCCACTAGTCAGTCATAAAGGCCAGGCAGTGGTGGCACACACCTTTTATCTAAGCATTTGGGAGGCAGGGAAAGACAGATCTTTGTGGGTTCAAGACCACCTTCGGTTACACTAGATTGATCCTGTCACAAAGAGAAAGATAGATCATGCCTTCAATCCTAGCACTAAGGAGGTGGAGACAGGAGTGATATGACTGGGCAGAGAGAGGTTTATAAGGCAGGATGAAACAGGAGCTCAGATGCAGTCTTAGGATTCAATCTGCACATGTCCTCTGAGGATTCATAGAGACAGTTGCAGTCTGAGATTTTGTAGAGACAGCAGCAGTCTGAGGATTTATAGAGATAGGGTCACCCTTTTAATCTCAGGATTCAGTAGAGGTAAAAAGAGGTCTCTATTGGCAGACTGCTCTCCTTTTCTGATCTCTCAACTTTCACCCCCTAACAACTGACTCTGGGCTGGGTTTTTAAATATTAATACCAATAAGAATTAATGCTACAAACAAATGTAACACATCCTTTGACTAATATTCCACAACAGGTTGTCCCAGTTTGTTGCCTTAGAGTGAAATATCCTGAGTGGCATAGTGGTTGGTTGTATTAGAATAAGCAAAGATTAATTATTAGGAATCCATACCAACAGAAAACAGCAAGTGAGAAACAGGAAGAATAAACAGAAAACTATGCAAAGTATTTTACAAACCAGTGGGGAACTGTCCAAATTCAAACAGTCTGAAATATACATAATTATTTTCTGAATGAAAAAAGCAGAAAACACTGAATATATGATGGCTGAAATACTTTAAAGTTGTTAAAATCTTGGAAACATAGAACCAATCAAATAAAGTAATTCCAAGAATAAGAAAGCTGAAAGAAATTCCACCAAAATCTTTATGTCCAATCAATTTTAAGAAAAGTGACTAAACATGTCAATAAAGCTTTCAGTAAAAACAAAGGTAAAGGGAGACGGAAAGGACACTGATGCAAGTTAAGACACTGTTGAGTACCAGTTATAATATAAAGAGAGAAAACTCTGACAACTGAGAACTCTTTAGTAAACAAATATCTCTTTACAATACAAGGACAATGTACTTTTGTAGCCAAAAAACCCCACAAAATTGGAAATAATTCACAACTGGTAAATTTAAACCATAAAAAAGGTTAAAGAAATTTACTAAGTCAAAGAAAGGATCACAAAGAGATAATAAAACATATACACAAATAAATATCTTCAAGATGTGTAAAATATAGTTAATTTTCTGTAAAAATAATGGCAATATACTATGGGATTTGTAGCATATATAGAAGTACTACAGCATATACTGGTGAAACTGCTACAAGAATAGAAATGACAGAAAATTAGACTGTGTGTGAAGCAATACAAATATCTCTTGAGGACATATTTTTTTTTAGTAGTAAAATGACTGCAGATTCACAGTTGAGAAAGAGAGACATAAAAGGCTTCTGTGATAACCCCCCTATCCTAACTCCAACAAAGTAACAGTCTAGACAGAAAGTCATTGAAGAGAGCACTGAAAAATTGCTAGTTCCAGGACAGTCTGCAAAGCTTCAGAGAAACCCTGCCTTGAAAAACCAAAATAAATAAATAAATAAATAAATAAATAAATAAATAAATAAATAAATAAATAAATAAATAAAATTCTGATAAGAATGCTGACGTGTAGGTATCCATATTTCATGGATTCTTACAGGGGTGCATGTGAGGAAGTACTCAGTTTTCTTTAAGAGCCAGGCCACTGTGAGTTTAACCGTGTTCCAGTCACTATATGAGCAACAAAAATTGAGCATTTTATTCTTTTCTGAGCGTGGTACTATGGTTTGGGAACATACCTGGCGGATTGGGAAGTGAGTATGATTGGGGTATATGGGGTGAAATTCCCAAATAGTCAATAGAAATATAATGTATCAAAAGGTGAATGAAATTAATAAATACCACAATAAACAAGTGAAGAAAAAATAGAATTCCAAAAACATTTAATACAAAATAGACATACAAACAATAAACAGAATGGACAAAGAGAGGACAGAAAAGATAGTAAGCTAAACTTACCACACTATAATGTCTATTAAATTTATGTTGTCTAAATATTCAACTACGAAACATAGGTCATCATCATGGCTTATACAAGCAAGATTCAACTGTATGATACTTATGACTACTTTAAATATGAAGGATAAAAAATGAAAATTAATAGGCCCAAATATATCAGTATTCTGAAGAAAACCAGAGTGGTTATATTGCTATAAGACAAAAATAATATGAAAATTAACCAGGTCAATAGGCATTATTTCATAATGACAAAGACATATGTTAATTAGAAGTGCATGTGTTTATTTATTTATTTATTATTCATCTATTTAATAACATAGAATAACATTAATTAAGCAAAGGTATATAAATCCATAATTGTATATTGATGATTCAAAACTATCTCTAAACACTTGGTGTAAGTGACAAAAAAAATCACAGAATACTAGTGTTCATAGGGTGTGATTTATAATAATTTAGAGATAAAATGTTTAATGTTAACTGTTGGTGAGATAAGGAAAAAAAATCCCTTTAACATATGATCTTAGCTTCTATGTTAAGTATCCAGAAGAACGGAGTAAATGAAACCCAAAATAAGCAAAAGAAATAAATGTGAAGATTGGGATATAAGTCAATGAACTAGAAAATAGGATCTCAGAATAGATGCTGGAGAATAGGATATATTAATAAACTACTAGCCAAATTGATCAGAAAAGAAATGACATATGTCAAAATATTGCTATATTGTGAATGAGAGGAGTACTACCAATATAATTATACAGATAAAAAAGTAAATAGGGGCTATTTTAAGAAAAAGTTAAGGTAGTACATTTGATAAAGCAAATAAAATGTGTGAAGCACTTAAGAGTCCTAACTTCCAAATATCAACCTTCCCTTGAAATAGGCCACTTGAGTGAGCATGTAATGTTTGGGGGATAGTGAGGCATCTCATCTGTTAAGAAAGGGAGCTGCTCTGGCCGAGAACCAGATGTGGTTCCCAGCTCCCATGCAGGCAGCTCACAACCACCTTTAGCACTCAGGCTTGTGTTCCCTGAACTCTGCCAGCACTGTGGTCACACAGAACGACACATACATACACATAGTTTTCTTTTTAAAAAATCACAAGTATATTTATGGTTAAACTCGCCCATGAGAAAAACTACAGCTTAAATGGCTTTTTTGAGAAAGTCTATAAAATACTTTGAAAAGAAACAATAACATTTTTATAATTTTCTGCTAAAAAGGAGATTATTTCGTAGATCAAATATAAGGTTGGCATTATTCATATCAAACAACAAAAGAAACTACAGTCAAAGAAACAAAACAAATGCCTCTCAGGAAAGTTGACACTCAAATCAATTTTAACAAAGTTTTAATAAATAAAATAAATCTGTATTTAGTAAGAATAATATATAATGGTCAAACAGAGTCTATTTCAGAAATGCTAAATTTAAATTAACATTTAAAAATTGGTCAATGTAATTCACAATATTAACAGACTACAAAAGATGAAAAACACATATAATTACTGTAACTGAAAGAAAATCTTTTGAATGAATTCATCTCATTCCCCAAATGCTCAGCAAATTAAAAACAGAAGGTAGTTGCTACACCTCAACAGTTTGAGAACCAAGGCCTTTAAGAAGACTGGCTAGCTACAAAACTCCTATTAGAAAAGAAGGAGCAAACTGTTCACCACTCACATATTTGCTGATACAGAAACCCCAGTAAGCACCAAAAGATACTTCTACAGCTAAGGAGTTTAGCAGTGTTGCAAGATATTATATTGAAATAAGATCAATGTTTCTATACACAAGTTATGAAAGATTAGAAATTCCATTGGTAATGATGCTTTGAAAAATAGTATATAATACAGCTGACATTGATAGCTCAGTTGGTAGCAGTCCTTGATGACCTGAATTCTATTCCTAGATCCCACAATATTGAAGGAGAGAACTCACTTCCAGAAATTGTCCTCTGACCCCCTCATGTTTCTTTTGGCATGCTTACTCATACACACTGTACTCATACACACAAGCACACACAATAACTATTTTTAAGAGTAGTATAACATATGCTATATCTAAAAATAAATCTGACAGTTGTGTAAGAGCTGTAGAAAGCCTATGTCAGTTTCATTTTTATAAATGTGTGAGATGGTCATAATGCAGACATGATTATTCCTTCCCACTAGAAATCTTACAGCATCCCTACATGTCAAACTGATGTGTACTACAGGAATTAGCATTCTATCTCTAGATATTATTAAAAGTAGAGTAGAGGTTCTTGTCACATAGCCTTCCACAGAAGTGTTTGAGCAACTCGTTGTTATAGCTAAAAATGGAAAATAGTGCAAAGCTTAGTAGCTTAATAAATAAACAAATGCATGAGCTCATGCAATGGCCATAAATCAACAGACTGGATACATCTGGATGAATCCCAAGACAAAAATTACAAGTAAGAGAAGCCAGGCAAAAAGCACATGCATGACAGTTCCATTTATACACAATTATGAAAAATGCATGCTGTTTTAAGGTGAAACATAATATCAGATTTCCTTGATTTGTTTTGATTTCTTCCAGTGCTGGGGCTAGAACCGAGGGCCTTGTGTGTGCTAGGCAAGTGTTCTGCCATTGAGATTTCTTTAAATGCTGAGAAGATGGATAGGAGAAAGAGATTAAAAAGAAGCAAGGGGATGTTGATACACTTAGGGTGCCTTTACTACAGGCAAATGCTGTGTCAATACTTATGAACTGTCTTCTTTATTTGTGCGCTGTTAAAGATCTTTAATGTATCTATAATCGCACCAGTAGTACATAGATGTGACTGATTTTATATACATTCCTCAGTGTGTTCAGAGACTATAACAAGATGATGCCTGACAAACTATTTCACAAGCCTTTGTAAGTATCTTTGCAAAGGAAGCACATTATTAATCATTTCATCAGGAAATAAAAATCTCTGAAATGTGTTTCTGTTGTTCATCTTTAAATCTACAATCCCACAGATATTTGCATCAAATGTTCATGTCATTTTATGTTTAGATTATTTTTGTTCATTTATTTATTTATTTTAGAGTATAAAAACCAGAATAAAACTCATTATTTTCCATAAATGGAAAAAATAAATATAGTCAGTAAATGATGATGCATATCATTTACTGAAAGTACAAGAGAATGCTTTTTAGGCCATGAAAGTGAGAATTTGTAATAGTTTAAGGAAAGACCCTTTACAATGTGCACTGAAAAAATAGATTAAAATATACTATTATTACTTTACTAAGATTGAGAAAATACAGATAATGTAGAAAGTTACTGAAACCTGACATGATATCTGGGTGCTTTGATATGTGAGTACCCTTAAAGTTCCCAAAAAAGTATTGTTTATTCATCCTCATAGTTTGGGGGTTATATTCAAATTTTGTGTCTAACTCTGGCTTCATAATTTGAAAGAATGTTGGGATATTTGTGTCCAGTAAAAATGTATAAAAGTCAAAATAACTCAGAAGAAAAATGTTCACCATCCATAGAGAAGGCAGTAACATTAGCAGAGCTCCTTCTGCAGGAGTGAGGTCAGCGGATTACCTGAACATTCATAGTATCTATATTTTATGCACATATTAAATATATTTATGCAGAAGTATATTAAAAATAAATCATTACATATACATAAATCTGAATATAGTGAACAAATGTATTGGAACTTTACTGAATATTTGCAACATGATTGACAGAGCCACTGGGCCTCTGTTGTGTGCCAGGATTTTCACTTTTAGAACACGGTTAGAAATTCAATTATCAATCTGCAGTGATTTCTGCCAAGGAATTGAATTTTGCATCTCTTTAACCTATGCTCTGTTATTACTTTCTTTAAGCACGCACGCACACACGCGCGCGCACACACACACACACATTTTATTGTTTGTTTATTGTTGTATAACAATTACCTCCAGATTGAAATATTTTCTACAAAAGAGATGAGAGAGACTCCTGAAAATTAGGAAGTGAACAAAGCTCACATCCCAGAAAATTGAAACTAACAAGGCCCACAAAACCCCTTTCCAGGGTTGTAGTAGTTGTAAGCCAGTGTTGAGACATTCACCAAGTTGGACTTTGATGGATTCATTTCATCCATCTCTGGTAGGTGCATTATCTGGGATGAGCAAATAATTGTTCCTGTTTACCCAGGAAAGAAACATCACAAAGCACACATGCATATACATGGATGTGGATACATGTATGTGTGTGGATACAGGTGTATGTGTGTAGAGCCAGAGGTCAACCTCTGGTGCCAATTCTCAGGCATCATACACCTTGTTTGCCTTGTTTGACTGCTTCCCAATTAGGCTAGGCTGGCCAGAAAGCCCCAAGGATCCAGACCAGAGTACCTTTGGCACATATACCTATGCACAATTGTATTGGAGCTAAGTAAGTCTCCTTAAATCTGAATATAGATTTGTTTCCACCTACCCAGTACTGGTATTACAAACATATGCCACTGTGCCCTGTCTTTTTACATAGGTACTGGGAATCCAGCCCAGGTCCTCATGACTTCATGGTAAGTACTTTACTGACTGAACTATCATTACAATCTTAAATAATAATGTTTATTATGTCTCATCCTAGAAGAGATTTAATAGATAGACAAATTCCTTCCATAAAGTTATGATGAGTGAACTGTTTAAAATGCTTAAAGAGAGCAAAGCAGTGGTGGTACAGCCAGGCAGGGAGGCAGAGTCAGGCAGATGTCTCCGAGTTCAAGGCCAACCTGGTCTACAAAGAGAATACCAGTACAGCCAGAGCTGTTACACAGAGAAAGCCTGTTTCTGAAAAGAAAACAAAAACAAACAAACAAGCAAAAAAAAATTGTTAAAAGGGAACCCAGAGCTAATTATTGGAAACAACCCAACATAGATGTCTTGTCTTTCATTATTACCCTCCCCTCTTAGATAAATAATTCCATTCTGTGTAGTGTCCCATCTTTCCCTTTATGAAATGCCTCTTTTCCTTAAACCATTCTCTTGAAGCCAGAAGTCTAATTAATAAAATGGTTACAGCGGGCTCTGCCCAAGTGAGTCTTTCAGTAAGCCATTGGCTCATTTCTGGCCCACATTCCACAATCCTAGATTCAAAAACTTACTGGTTTTGTCTCTTCAGATCTCAGGACTATTATTCACCTAAACACATCTTGTGCATTTCCTGTTTTAGGAACTGTGTAGGCTGAGCAGTGCTAATAACACAACTAGTCAGGATAGTGTTGGAACAACCATGCCCCAACATAACACAAGCATGAAATACACAGCAGTGCAATGATTTTGAGACCAATCCCCATGAGAAAGATGGTAGCATTTTCTTACTTTCTTAACCCTACAAAGAGTTCCTAGGGTAATCCACCTGTACAGCAGTGCCCAGGGGTTGGGGACTGTGGGCCCCCGGACCCCCGCCTGCTGGAGTAAACAACTTGCTTTCCTGTGCTTGCAGCTGCTCTGAGCATGAGACCCTCAGGTAGTCTGGATGTCATGGGAGTGGTTTCTGGTGGGCTAGTGGCTGAGAGTTATGGCAGGAAAGGAGGCACTATATAAGCTGCCCTGGAACACAATAAAGGAGGCATTCTTGGAGCATTATTGGCTGTGTGTGTGTGTGTGTTTCAATCTCCAGCCCCTTGCCTGACTTGCATACTGTCCTGTGGTGTATGGGCCTGGTGTTACAAATGGAGGCCTCCAGTGAGATCGGGAACTAGGGATCCCTGAGAGATCACCCTCTGGAACGGTAAGGGTGAATTGAAAATGGGTATGTGATTTTTCATCCCCAGACTCTTGCCTGATAGTGATTCCAGGTGGCGCAGGTGCCATAGTTGGCATTGCTGAGATTGGGAACTAAAGACTCTCAGAGAGACACCTTCTGCGAAACTAGCCAGCAGGAAAGTAATAAAGAGGAAGCAGGAGGGTGAATTGAAAACCTTGAAAAGATGGAATGTGCACAGAGAATCTGGACTATGTATATTATTGTGTTTTCTTTTCTTTCTATCTTTTTTTTTTTGACTGGAGAGAGACATTTGATTCTGGGCACTGCTAAGAAAGATATCTTGAAATATGGGTCTCAGGATTTGTTGCTTTTCAAAACAGGTTCTGCTTTTGTTTCCACTGAAGATGAGAACCTGTGGATTCCTTTCAGGCTAATTAGATGGACCGAGACCTTCCAACAAGTTGCTGTGGATACCCCCCAAAATTATTTTGCCCAATTAACAGCAGGAAGTAGTTTAGAGATAATGATGCCCAAATTCCCTAAATGATTGTTTACTAGAGGTTGTGGGACCAAGGGGGAACACTGTAGGAGGCAGCAGGGCAGAGAGGCGGCAGTGGTCCCTGGCTCTGTGCACCCAAGAGTTTGCAGTGCTAGTGGCGGACTTTCCTACAGGACCCAAGAGACCCCACGCAGCAGCCACGGAAGGTCCCTGAGCCCACCTGAAGCCCTGGCTCTCAGCAGCAACAGGAGCCTCATTGCCCCGGCCCAGTCAATGCTCGACCTGGTCGAGCCGCCCTGGCCGGTTGTGGTGGTGCATGCTGGTAAGATTTGCTAAAGGAAGCAGAGGCAGGAGGATCTGAAGTTCAAGGCCAGCATTTAGTGGCCGCTACCACTGCGGGTCTCCGTGGCAACTGGAATTGCCATCAGCCAGATGGCTACTGTGGCTATCTTGTACAGTAAGTATGCTTGCTAGGGCATTTTCCAACTTATTGTTATCATATTTGTGCTACTACACCCATTCCAGTCCAGAACCTTGGTCTAATTATACAGAAAAGAAGGAGATGTTGGGGACTGTGGACCCCCAGACCATGAATTTCCTGTGACCCCTGCCTTCTGGAGTAAACAACTTGTTTTCCTATGCTTGCAGCTGCTCTGAGCAAACAACTTGTTTTTCAGCTGCTCTGAGCATGAGACCCTCAGGAGTTCCTGATGGCAGGGGAGTGGTTTTGGGTTGGCTTGCAGCTGAGAGTTAGGGTGTGGAAGGAAACCCTATACAAGCTGCCCTGGGACACATTCTTAGAGCTCTCTCTCTCTCTCTCTCTCTCTCTCTCTCTCTCTCTCTGTCTCTCTCTCTCTGTCTCTCTCTCTGTCTCTCTCTCTCTCTGTCTCTGTCTGTGTGTGTACGTGTACCGTCCCATGGTGTACAGGTGGGACACTACACCTAAGGAAACTTATTTTCTGTTTGTCTACAACTGTTTTATCCCCCAATGAGTAAAATACCCCATCTTATATGTAATCTGGCTGTAGTCAGAACCTGCTGGTCTGTGAGTCATTCTGTCCTTGGAGGCAGCACTGTATATTTTTGCTTTGCTGTTCTTTGATCTCCCACTTTATTTCTCAGAGCAAGGCTTATTCCCTCAAGTTCTATAGGGACATCACTTTTGATAGCCTCCTGCAGTCACAGTTCTCAGAAGTTTCAGCTCTTTTTCTCATCCACTGTAAGACTAGGCTTTCACACTAATTGCTCAAAGAAAAGGTATCCGGAACTCATAAACTTCCCCCATGGCTGCTTAGCACATCTAGCTTCAGAACAATGATGCTTCTAACCTCTTAATACTTTTATGAGCTGTTGGGGATAGTTATTTCCAGTGAAGGCTCCCACCCTGGCTAGTTTTAGCCAGTAGAGTCACGTGGATTGTGGTAGCAGTTTAATAGTAATGAAATGAGAAATGAATACTTTTGAATCTTTTATGATGACTACTGTTATTTTATTGAGGCTTGAATGAAAATGCACTTTGGGCAAAAGAACCAATTAAACAGTAGGGAGAGAAAGGAAATGAAATTATTTTAATTATTATTTTAGATAACCAAAAATATCATTTAACTTTTCTTTTAAAGGAATTCTTCTTAGGACTGGAAAATAGTTCAGTGATAGAGCATTTGTCTCAGATACCTAAGGCTTTAAATTCAATTCCCAGCACTGAAAGAAAAAAAATGGAGAAAGAAAAGAAAGATGTCTCAGAATAAACCTTCATATCTAGAAAAGTCTCTAACAGGCTTATCTATTTCTCATTTAATCATACTCTTGTGATAATTTGAGAGGAGATTTTTGGCATTAATGTTTTCATGTTCTGTCTCCCAGATAGTCTGTGTCTGTGTCAAGTATTTATTTGATTAAATTTTGTCTTATTTTCTTATTTCTTCACAGAAATTTCAATTGTTTTATTTCTGTATACGCTGAGAAATTTTCATGAGCAATTTTCTCTCTTAGTGAATAACCATACTTGAATTTTGTTGTTTTTCCTCTAAACTGTTTTTCTTCATTTCTGTAAATTCTTTCCTAAGAACAGGATTGAACCAAAAGTGTTCTATAACAATAGTATCAAATGAGCTTTATTTAAGATAAATAGCATAGTGATGTTGCCCACTTGGCAACATCACTATGCTATTTATAGATTTATTATTTTATAATCTTATTTATTATCCACTTCAATATCAGCTATCTTGGGTAATCACTCAGCATCCGATATTATGAAAACTGTTAGGGGTGTTCTTTGTTCACCTAGGTAATAAACACTTTGCTTCATTTGAGGTTTGAAGACAATAGGAGAGGGCAGAGGAGTAAGACATACTGGATATATATTTCCATGTCAATGGGAAATTTGGTAAAGCTACTAGCACCTGTTTCAAATGATAGTCTTCTTAGTCATTCAGTTATTGAAATAACTGAATTCTCACAAATCCTTTCACATAAAAAACACCTCATTGCAAAGTAAGGTCTACAAACTCAACTTCTGAGCATGGAAATGCGATCTACTGATTATATAGAGAGTGGAAACCGGTGTGTCTTAGACGTGACTGCACACAGACACACAGTTGCCTGGAAGTCATGCCATCAAGCCCATCCCCTAGGCAATTAGAAATTCTAAGCTTGGGTCTCCCCACCACATCAGTGTTTTATACACCCCTAGTCACTCAAATGTGAGAACTGATCCTTTGCTATGTATACAAGTGCAGAGTATACTTCAGGCAGTTTAAAATATTTCCTCTCCTTAATGTCTGGCATGGGTAATGCTGCAATCATTTATTTTTTATAGATAATAATTATTCCAGAATAACCATTTATGGTATTTTGATTAACAGTGTAACTTAATAATACATTTTTTATTTGCTGGTTAATTTTAATTGCCAACTTGACACACCTGGAGTCGTCTGAGAGGCAAGGCTTGTTTGACAAATTGCTAAGACCAGATTATGATCTGGAAGTGAAAACCAGATAAACCCTTTCATTCAGTAAGTTGCTTTTGGTCATAATGTCTTATCACAGCAAACATAAGGAAACTAAAACAATACATTACTTTACATTAATTCATTTAGCTATGATTTATTGTGCCTTGCATGAACCAAAAAATGTTCTCAACAGCAACCAGAGTACTGATAATAAAATGTGGAAAGTATCCAAAAGGAAGTGATAAAGACATATGGGAGAGGATAAGGGTGTTTGGAAATCGCTGGTGCAGGGAAGGTCTCTTTCAGAAGCAACAAAGACCAAGAGGAAGAGGTAAAAATATCACTCCTGTACAAGTTCTGTACTGAGCCATTTGAAGTTTTCTTCCTCCCCCTTCCAGAACTTCAAGGGACAAATGTCAAGGGCCAATCTAAGGTGCTGTGGTATTGTTTCTCTAAAATGGTCTGCATGAGCATCACTCTGCACTGTCTGTTTTACTCTTGAGCTAGGTCTGAATCTGATTTAATAGAACATATCAATCATCATGCTGAAGGCTAAGGTTTTTAGGTCTCAGTGGATCTCCATGCAATGTTTCAGCATTCTTAGTGGGTTCTTCCTCTAGTATACATTAGGATAGTCACCAGTTCTTTATTTTCCAGACTAGTAGGATGGTTAAAGTAAAATGTTCTTAATTTGTTGAGTGAGCATTTGCCTCGAGACACTTTTACTTTGGTTATCCAGCAGAGTTTTTAAAATCGTAAATAAGAAATAATTTATTTTTGAGCTTCATAAGTATCTCCCGATGTAACTGACCTCTGTCTTCATGTTGTAGTATTTTCTCCATGCAGTATCTGCTGTTTACGAAGCCCAAATCTATTCTTCTTTTTAAGAGAACCCAAGATATGTCTGTGGTGTTAAATCATTAATTTAAAGTTCACATTAATCCTTCAAGCAGCCCTTGTTGGAGGCAAGTGTCATCTTGTTCTAATGATTAAATGAAATTCATTGGGTGACAATACAGGGACAGTTGTTATTTTCTTTATAAACTCATCCAGACAAACTATTTGGTAACTTTTTTTTAAAAAGACAGGGTGTCTAAAAGCTCAATCTGACTTCAAACTTAGACATAGTAAAAGATAACCTTGAAATCCTCACCCTCACTCCTCCTGCTTCTACTTGCCCTGTGTTTGGATTATAGTGGTACAGTGCTACTATGCCCTGTTTAAGCAATGCCTGGGATAGATTTCTGGGTCTTATGTATCCATACAAGAGGCTCACTTTATCAATGACTATATACACAGCCCTATGCTTTGTGACTTTTGTCCTTTATTCTTTATCACTTCTTTTCTAATATGATAGTTTGATGACCACTGAAGAGAATCATATATTGTAATCATAAGGCCCAAGGGCTTACTGTAAAGATATTGGATTAGGAGTTATAGACTGCCTCTTTCTGTCATGGCTTAGTTGATCCACCAAGTGCATGATGGGTAGGAAGAGATCAGACACACTAAGTAGAAGCAATATGTTGAATCACTCTAAGTTTCAGTTGCCTTTATGTAAAGGCATTGCTAACTGAGAGAAGACATACAGCTCCCTTGTTTTTGGCTTGGCTGCCTCATAATGTAGAAAGTGGGTCTTTAAAGCAGAAATTCCTGAATTCATCTCAGTTCTGATTCTCCTTAGCTGAATCATCTTAGATAAGTTTGTACTATTTTGAGTTAGTTTCTACCCTGTGAAATTATCACAATATTAAAAGAATACTTTTTCTAAGGAGGCTGCTAGTTAGTTCCTGGCTGCTTAGTCCTGAAATAATCACAGAGAAACTATATTATATAAAACACTGCTTGGCCCGTTAGCTCTAGCTTATAATTTGCTAACTCTTACATCTGAATTTAACACATTTCTAGTAATCTGTATATCGCCACATGACTGTGGCTTATCAATTCTGTCTGCCTCCAGCGGGGCTATATGTCTTCTCTCTACACCACCATCCTTCTCCCAGTATTCAGTTTAGTTTTCCAAACCTATCTCTCTTCCCTGCACAGGCCCAAGACAGTTTTTTTGTTAATCAATGGTATTCACAGCATACAGAGGGAAATCCACATCAAATACTACAGGTAAAACATTTTCTCCCCCCCTTTTTTATTGCTTTTTTATTGAGCTCTACATTTTTCTCTGTTCCCCTCCCTGCCTCTCCCAAGGTACCCACACTCGCAATTTACTCAAAAGATCTGATCTTTTTCTACTTTCCACTTCCCATGTAGATTAGACCTATGTAAGTCACTCTTAGTGTCCTCATTGTTGTTTAAGTTCTCTGGGATTGCGGTTTGCAGGCTGGTTTTCTTTGCTTTATGTTTAAAAAACACCTATGAGTGAGTACATGTGATAATTGTCTCTCTGTGTCTGGTTTACCTCACTCAAAATAATATTTTCTAGCTCCATCCATTTCCCTGAAAAATTCAAGATGTCAATATTTTTTTCTTCTGTGTAGTAAGTACTCCATTGTGTAAATGTACCACATTTTCCTTATCCATTTTTCGGTCGAGGGGCATTTGGGTTGTTTCTAGGTTCTGGCTATAACAAACAATGCTGCTATGAACATAGTTGAGCACATGTCCTTGTGGCACGATTGAGCATCCTTTGGCTATATACCCAAAAGTGGTATTACTGAGTCTTGAGGAAGGTTGTTTCCTAATTTTCTGAGAAATCACCACACTGACATCCTTAGGGGTTGTACCAGCTTGCATTCCCACCAGCAGTACAGGAGTGTTTTCTTTTCCCCACAACCTCTCCAGCATAAGGTGTCATCAGTGTTTTTGATCTTGGCCATTTTTACAGGTGTAAGATGGAATCTTAGAGTTGTTTTGATTTGCATTTCTCTGATGACTAATGATGTTGAACATTTCCTTAAGTGTCTTTCAGCCATTTTAGATTACTCTGTTCAGAGTAATCTGTTTAGGTCTGTACTCCATTTTTTTTATTGGATTATGTGTTCTTTTAGTGACCAACTTCTTAAGTTATTTGTATATTTTGGAGATCAGACCTCTGTCTGATGTGGGGTTAGTGAAGATCTTTTCCCATTCTGTAGGCTGTCATTTTGTCTTGTTGACTGTGTCCTTTGCTTTACAGAAGCTTTTAAGTTTCAGGAGGTCCCATTTATTAATTGTTTCTCTCAGTGTCTGTGCTGCTGAGGTTATATGTAGAAAGTGGTCTCTAGTGCCAATGCATTCAAGTGTATTTCCACTTTCTCTTCTATAATGTTCAGTGTGACTGGCTTTATGTTGAGGTCTTGGATCCATTTGGACTTGAGTTTTGTGCATGGTGATAGATATGGGTATATTTTCATTCTTCTACATGTTGATATCCAATTATGCCATCACCACTTTTTAATTATGCTTTCTTTTCTTCATTTGATATTTTTTGCTTCTTTGTAAAAAAATCAGGTGTTCAAAGATGTATGGATTGATATCCGGGTCTTCTATTCAATTCCACTCATCCTGCTGTCTGTTCTTCTGCCAATACCAGGCTGTTTTCAGTACTGTAGCTCTGTAGTAGAGTTTGAAGTCAGGAATTGTGATGCCTCCAGAAGTTCTTTTATTGTACAGGATTGTTTTGGCTAATCTGGGTTTTTTGCTTTTCCATATGAAGTTGAGTACCATTCTTTCGAGGTCTGTAAAGATTTTTGCTGGGATTTTGATGGACATTGTGTTGAATCTGTAGATTGCTTTTGGTAAGATTGCCATTTTTACTATGTTAATTCTGCCTACCCACGAGCTTGGAAGATCTTTCAACTTTCTGGTGTCTTCTTCAATGTTTTTCTTCAAAGATTTAAAGTTCTTGTCATACAATTCTTCCACTTTTTTGGTTAGAGTTACTCCAAGATAGTTTATGTTATTTATGGCCATTGTGAAGGGTGTTGATTCTCTGATTCCTTCCTCAGCCCTTTTATCACCTGTGTACAGGACGGCTACTGATTTTTTTTTAGTTAATCTTGTATCCTGCTACATTACTGAAAGTATTTATGAGCTGTAGAAGTTCCTTGGTAGAATTTTTAAGATCACTTATGTAAACTATTATATCATCAGCAACTGAGTTTGACTTCTTCTTTTCCAATTTATATCCCCTTGATATCCTTTTGGTGTCTTACTGCTCTAGCTAGAACCTCAAGAACTCTATTAAATAGGCACGGAGAGAATGTCTACAAGGAGAACCTTGTCTTGTTCCTGATTTCAGTGGAATCACTGGGAGTTAATCTCCATTTAGTTTGATGTTGACTGTTGGCTAGCTGTATATTGATTTTATTATGTTAGGAATGTTCCTTATATCTCTGTTCTCTCCAAGACCTTTATCATGAAGGGAAGTTATATTTTGTTAAAAGCTTTCTCGGCATCTAATGAGATGATCATGTGGTTTTTATTTTTCAGCTTGTTTATGTGGTGGATTATGTTGATAGATTTTTGTATGTTGAACCATCCCTGCATCTCTGGGATGAAACCGACTTGGTCATGGTGGATGATGGTTCCGATGTGTTCTTGGATTCAATTTGCCAGTATTTTATTTAGTATTTTTGCATCAATGTTCATGAGAGAGATAGGTCTGTAATTCTATTTCTTAGTAATGTCTTTCTGTGGTTTAGGTATCAGGGTAATTGTTGCCTCATAAAGAGTTTGACAACATTCCTTCTGTTTCTATTGTGTGGAATAATTTGAGGAGTATTGGTATTAGTTCCTCTTTGAAAGTCTTGTAGAATTCTGAGCTGAAACCATCTGGCCCTGGGCTTTGTTTGATTGGGAGACTTTTGATGACTGTTTCTATATTTTCAGCAATTATAGGTCTGTTTAATTTGCTTATCTGGTCTTGATTTAATTTTGGTAAGTGATATTTATCCAGAAAGTTGTCCATTTCCTTAAAGTTTTTCAATTTTGTGGAGTACAGGTTTTCAAAATATGACCTGATGATTCTCTTTATTTTTTTTCCATGTCTGCTGTTATGTCCCCCTTTTCATTTCTGATTTTGTTAACTTGGATATTCTCTTTTGCCTTTTGGTTAGTTTGGATAAAGGTTTGTCTATTTTGGTGATTTTCTCAAAGAACTAATTCTTTGTCTCATTGATTCTTTGTATTGTTTTATTTGTTTCTATTTTGTTGATTTCAGCTCTCACTTTGATTATTTCCTGCCATCGAGTTCTCTTAGATGAGTTTGCTTCTATTTGTTCTAAAGTTTTCAAATGTTCTGTTAATTCACTAGTGTGGGATTTTTCAAGCTTCTTTATGTAGGCATTTAGTGCTATGAGCTTTCCTCTTAACACTGCTTTCATTGTGTCCCATAAATTTGTGTATGTTGTGTGGACATTTTCATTGAATTTTAGGAAATCTTTAATTTCTCCCTTTATTTCTTCTTTGATCCATTGATGATTCAGGTGAGTATTGTTTAATTTCCATGTCTTTGTGGGTTTTCTATAATTAGTATTGCTGTTGATTTCTAGTTTTATACCATGGTGATCTGATAAGGTACATTGGGTTATTCCATTTTTTTTTTGTATTTGTTGAGGTTTGTTTTGTTAACAAATATGTGGTCAATTTTTGAGACGGTTCCATGAGGTGCTGAGAAGAATGTATATTCTTTTCTGTTTGGATTGGAATATTCTATAGATGTCTGTTGAGTCCCTTTGAGTCATAACATCTGTTAGTTCTCTTTTTTTCTCTATTCAATTTTTGTCTGACTGACCTGCCCAGTGGTGAGAGGGGAGTGTTGAAGTCCCCCACTATTAGTGTGTGCAGTTTAATGTATGCCTTAAGCTTTAGAAGTGTTTCTTTTATATATGAGGGTGCCCTTGTATTTGGGACATAGATGATCAATATTCAAACTTCTTAATGGATTTTTCCTGTGACTAATATGAAATGACCTTCTTTGTCTCTTTTGACTGATTTTAGCTTGAAGTCTATTTGTTTGATATTAGGATAGCTACACCTGCTTGTTTTTTAGGTCCATTTGATTGAAATATTTTTTCCCAAACCTTTACTCTGAGATGATATCTGTATTTGAGGTTGAGATGTGTTTCTTGTATGCAGAAGAAGGATGGATTCTGTTTTCGTATCCAATCTGTTAGCCTGTGCCTTTTTATAGGTGAGTTGAGCATTTACATTAATGGATATTAATGACCAGAGATTACTATCTCTGTTAATTTAGTTTTAATTATTGGTGATGTTAATTTTTGTGTTTTCCTCTTCTTTAGGATTTGCTATTGTTAGACCATCAATTGTCTGTGTTTTTGTTGGTGTAGCCAACTTCCTTGGTTTGGAGTTTTTCTTCTAGTATTTTGTGTAGGGCTGGGTTTGTGACTAGGTATTGGAGAAATCTAGATATGTCATGGAATATCTTGTTTTGTCCTTCTATAGAGACTGACAGTTTTTCTGTGTATAGTAGTCTGGGTTGGCATCCATGGTTTCTTAATGTCTGTGTAATACCTGACCATGATCTTCTGGCTTTCATTGTCTCCAATGAGAAGTCAGGTGTAATTCTGATAGGTCTACCTTTATATGTTATTTGGACTTTTTTTCTTTGCAGCTCTTAATATTCTTTCTTTACTCTGTATGTTTAGTGTTTTGATTATTATGTGACAAGAGGACTTTTTATTTGGATCCAGTCTATTTGGTGTTCTGTAAGCTTCCTATATCTTCATGGGCATATCTTTCCTAATGTTGGGAAAGTTTTCTTCTATGATTTTGTTAAATATATTCTCTGTGCTTTTGAGTTGAACTTCTCCTTCTTCTATACCTACTTTTCTTAGATTTGGCCTTTTCATGGTGTCCCATATTTCCTGGATATTTTGAGTTAAGCTTTTGTTAGATTTAATGTTTTCTTTGACTAATGAGTCTATTTGCTCTATTGTATCTTCAGTGCTTGAGATTCTCTCTTCTATCTCTTGTATTCTGCTGTTCATGCTTGTGTTTGTGGTTCTTGATCATTTTCTCATGATTTCTGTTTCTATAATTCCCTCAGTTTTTGTTTTCTTTATTGACTATATTGCAGTTTTCAAGTACTGAATAGTTTCTTTCATATGTTTGATTACTTTTGCTTGGTTTTCTTTAAGGGATTTGCTGATGTCTTCCAATTTCTTGTCTTTTCCTCCATTTCTTTAAGAGAATTTCTTATTTCCTCTTTTAAAAGAGTTTCAAATATTCTCTTGAAGTTATTTTTTAGGTCATTTTCTTCTGCTTCATCCATATTTTGTTGTTCAGGTCTTCCTGTTGTAGGGTCTTTAGGTTTTACTGGTGTTGTGTTTCTCTTTGTGGTGTTGCATGTGTTCTTACCTTTTCTACTCATCTTTTCCTTTAATAGATCTGGTTAGGGCTATCTGAGTTTCTGTTTAATAATCTTCTAGGTGCCAGTGAATCCAGATGATTGTCCCTCATGGTACAGTCTGTCACAGTTCTAGTTACCCCATTGGTTACTCCATGTTCCTGGAGATAGTTCAGTGCTCTTGTGCTTTCCTCTGCTCCCTTGGAGTTTGCTGTCTCAGGCCTACTTTGGCATAGGCTTTGCCCTGTTTCTGTAAATCCTGGTCTGGAACCCCTCCTGCAGAAGTCCTTGGGTTGGAGTTGGACCTGGAAAGGATTCTGGCTCCAGTCTATTGCCTCGGCAGTCTCAGAATCATGCTCAGACCTACAGAGGTTCCAGGTTCCTGCCTATTCATTTTGATGTCCCAGACCAATGCCTGAACCCACAGAGGTCCTGGCTCAGGCCTACTCCCTCTGAGGACCCAGACTCACACATGGCCCTGCTGAGATCTCTGGTTCCTGCCTATTCCCTGGGAGGTCCCAGGTTCACTCACACCCAGACTGGCAAAGTTCCTGGCTCAGACCTTATTCCTGGGAGGTCTTAGACTTACACCCATACCCACCAAAGTCCTGGCTTAGGTCTACTCCCTTGAAGGTCCCAGATTCACGTCCGGACCCTCAGTGGTCTCTGGCTCTGGCTCACTACCTGGAGTTTTGGCATTTCCTAGCTAATAGGCCAGGTAGCAAGCATCTGCTTAATGGAACTACATTAAATGTTTAAAATGATAAGCATTAGGCAAATAATGGAGTATTTTAAATAGAAAATATACATTTAATTTTTAAAAATTCTGTTATAATTTTAAATAAATTTAGTAGGCATAGCAGATACTGATACTTCTGTGCATTGTGGGCTGTTCTAAAACAAGCTTTTCCCAGAAAGGCACACTGTTTGGACAACAGTATTCAGTCACTTTATCTCACTGTGTAAATCTGACCATCCAGAAAAGCCAAGCTTGCAATTGATGCAGCGATTAGTTGAGGATTGATACTCTAAAATTTTTGAAATTAGTTATAAATACCTGTCCATTAAAAATATAAAACTTAGTCCTTGAAAACCCTTGGAATATTCGTCCATTAATTTGACAGGCAATGAAAAAGTAAGCATTAAAAAGAACCCTTAAACATAATGTTAAATTCCTTTCATATATATATATATATATATATATATATATATGAAATATATATATATGAAATGAAGAAAGGGGCATGGGAGGGTAAGTAGGTAGGCAAGAAGGAAGACAAGGAGGAGAGGGATAAAGAAAAAAGGACTTCTATTTAAATGGTAGCTGAGGGAGAATATATTCATAACAGAACCAGCCCAAAGTTTTCCTATGCATACCGGAGGGGGAGGTGTAGAATAATCTTTTCAACTCCAGGAAAAGCAGCTCACTTACTCCATAGTTTTCTGAGACAGTCATCAGGCCACTGCTGCAGAGACACAAACAACATGCATGGGCTGAACTGGTTGTCTACTGCAATACATGAAAAACAACCAAATAATTTTTTCACAATTTTTATCAATTGTTGTGAACATGAACTTGGTAAAACAGTATAATATTTCCTGAATGGCAGAAGATAACATGCCAATATAATGGAGAGATCATTAATGGTTAGACTGGCCTGCTACTGTCATCCAAAATTTGTGTCTATAAAGGGTGTTACTAATGATACCATATATGTTGGATCCCATGTCATTGTGACATGACAGAATTTACACAGAATTTCAGTGGCCTAGCTGGGATTAGGAGTAGCATGTGGCTGATAAAGTATACAGATAACTATCTGTTAATGAATCAGTTTCTAAAATTCCACAGAACCCCTAAAAGTAACAGGTGGAAGTTTTTCCTGTTGAATATTAGTAAAAAACAATGGTGTTATATCATGTTGATGAAGGATTCCTTCTGTATGTATGCTGTTATTATTGGTCAATGAATAAAGCCACTTTGGCCTATGGCAGGGCAGAATATAGCCAGGCTGGAAGAAATATAGAGAGAGAGTAGGCAGAGTCAAGGAGATGCCATGGAGCTGCTGAAGGAGAAAGATGCAACAAGAACCTTATCAGTAGGCCACAGACTTGTGTTTATATACAGATAAATAGAAATTGGTTAAGATGTAAGAGCTAGTTAGAAATACACCTAAGCTATTGGCCAAATGCTGTTGAGATTGATTTAGTTTCTCTGTGATTATTTGGGTCTGGGTGGGCAGAATGGAAAGAGCGGTCTCTGATTACAAAACGGTACCCATTGTCTGGGCCGTGGATCCACATAAGACCTACAAATGCTTAAAAAAAATTTAAAGAGGACTTCTAGACCAACAAAAATATGGGCTAGGCACAGTTTCTTGGTAGCTGCACTTTTTTTTTTTTTTCAGATAGGCTATGTTTGCTGGCAGTGAGCAGAGGCATGGCTCCTTTACTAGAAGACTTCCTGATTCAGCATTAGCAGCAAAAGCTGTGTGGCTTCTTTAAGAAAAAACTTCCTGACTCAGAAGCATGAACAATTCTGGCTCTTTCAGGAGGTGCTTCTACAGACACTTAGGATTTGTAAGCAGAGTGCCACAAGTTGCTTAATGGTGACATAGACCTGCTGTGTCCCTGGAGCTGGGCTGGCAGAGCTGGCAGTAAACATACCTCTATCACATTGAAGGACCAAGAGAGGCAGAGCCCGGATCCACTGCAACCAAGCTTCTTACCATTTTTAAAGCTTTCCTGGTCAGAAACTGGTTACAGATACACAATAAAGACAGGTTCAGACAGAAATAAACCTCAGAATGCATCACAGTTTGTTTAAAAGATTTACATAGGCTTTGGTGGGAGAATAAAAGGAGTATAGACAACTATAAAAAGAAATAAATAATTTTAAAAATAAAACAAAGTCTTTAAGGAAACAGTAAAAGTAATATAAAAGAATACAGACAATCCTAGATTAAGGGAATAAGTAAAAATAAGTCATGTAATGATAGGATATTCACAGAGTCTAAATTATGTATATTATTATTGTCTCTTCTTTGAATTTTTGACTGCAGAGAGACATTTGATTCTAGGAGTGGCTAGTTAAACCAACATAAAAGTATCTTGATTTCAAAATTTGGGTTTAAGGAGATGTTGCTTTGAAAAAGATGTTCTTTTTTTAATGTTTCTACAGAAGATGAGAACCTGTAGATTCCTTCCAAACTAATGTAGTTTGAGAGAACAAGACCCCTCAAAAAGTCTCCATGAACCCAGAAAATATTTCACTCAGTAAACAGCAGGAAGCAGTTTGGAGAAAACTATGCCTTAATTCTCAAAATGATTATTTATAAATGTTTACTTTCATTTAAAGGGGTTGGTTATAAGTGATTAATGGTCATAGTCAATTTCTAAAAAAGTATTAAGGGGGATATGATATACATATGAATACTTTGCATTGGTATGGATCTTGGTCTATTGATACACATTTAAAGTTGATTTTTGTACACTTTATATATGTATTTCTGCTCTTGTTTAAGGTATTGTGTTTGTGCAGCTCATTTAAAAATGCAATCGATGGTTAAGAAATACAGATTAATAGATAATTATCTATAATAATCAACTTTTAATCATATTAGTTAGGTTTTCTAGATATACAGAGATATATTTCAATTAGATAATCTTCAAATCTTCAAAGACCTACAGACTATCTTATTTAAATTTTTAAGAACTTAGATTTTTCTTGAGAGTGAGAAATTTCTGCTTCTATCAGCACCAATTACTTCAAGAGGAAGATGGGCATCAAAGAGTCTCCTTATGGAGTTTCCTAGCCATTTGAGCAAGAAACTGCACTTTCTTGGACTTCTTAATGGTATGCTGCATAAACTGAACATGCAGTACCCACAAAAAAAAAAAAAAAGACTGTTGAACTTGCTTAAGGGAGAGACTCTCCTTCTGGGTTCCTGTTTCATGAAGGAGTCTGCAAGATACTCTACAGGACCCAGAAGAGAGTGACTGACAGCTTGTGAATATAGGTGAAACAGCCTTTCAAATTTCCTGCTTCATGAAAAAGTCTGCCAGATACGATAGGCCTGTAGGCTGAAGATGTTACAGAAGAACTTTAGGTCACTATCCAGGCACTGAGATGTCTCCTTCAGTTCTAGAGTTTTTGAAGTTGCCTACAATGTACTTTCTATTTACTTAGGTAGTATTATATTTTTCTGGGGTCTTTCATGGAGTTGAAGGCAGATAGTGATAGTAACAATTTCCCTTAGTTATGATAAAAGATAAATTAGATATGAAACTTTAGATTCACAAAGATAAAGTAAATGATAGCATATTTTCTTTACTTTTTCCAGATACAAATAGACTAAATATTATAACTATAATTTTTGCTTGATACCTGTTTTGTTATATGTAATTTTACTATGTTAAAGTTAAAACCTTACTGTTTGTTTAGACAGAAAAGGGGAGATTATGTGGGATGTCCTTCTGTATATGTGTTACACTTATTGGTTAGTGAATAAAGCTGCTTTGGTCAATGGCAGGGCAGAATATAGTCAGACTGAATGAGATAGAGAGAGAGAGTAGGCAGAGTCAAGGAGATGCGATATAGCTTCTGAAGGAGAAAAAGGCTGCTGGAAACTTACCTGTAGGCCACAACCTCATGGTGATACACAGATTAATAGAAATGGGTTAGTTTAAGATGGATGAGCTAGCTAGGAATATGCCTAAGATATTGAGAAAATAGTAATTGTAATTAATATAGTTTCTGTGTGATTATTTGGGTCAGGGTGGCCAGGAAGGAAAGAGCAGTCTGTGGTTACATCATGTTTGATTATTTTCTTAAATAAAGGCCTTCATTTTCTTAAAGGTCTTTATTCTCCTTAATTGCAGTAGAAATTGCTACAATTATTCAGATCATTTTTATTTATTTATTTATTTTTGGTTTTTCAAGACAGGGTTTCTCTATATCTTTGGAGCCTGTCCTTAGAACTCACTCTGTAGACTAGCCTGGCCTTGAACTCAGAGATCTGCCTACCTCTGGCTACTGAGTGCTGGGATTAAAGGCATGAGCCACCCTGCCCAGCTCATTTTTATTTTTATAGTGGTTAGTATTTATCTTTTGCGTGTGCTTATGATAACATGTGTACATTCCTATTTTGTGTGAGTGAGCTTCCAGAGATTTCCCTTTTTGTACCTTCTGTCTTGCCAGAAACACATTGGAATTATTCATGTGCTGCTACTGTTGATGTGGCTTCTGGGGATTGGGACTCAAATCCTCATACATAGAGGATAGGACTTCACGTACTAAGCAGATCACCTCAGCCTTTGATGGTACTTTCCATATTACTTATAGAAGTTAGTTCAGTCTTTTATTAAACAGATCATCTCTGTTCTTCCTCTTATAACAATCTATACTCTTCCATGTATAATGGGAAAGAGAACTGACAAGAGGAACTGAGATTTTTTTAAGCAGAGAATGAGGAAGGAGGAAAGCCAGGCTGGTACATTGAAATAGTCAGAGTTGGGAACTCAGACGGACAAGGGCATTCATAAGATGATAAGGCCCTTTTAACAAAGGCCAGACAGTGCACAGAGACAGATACAAGAAAGCTGGAAGCAAAGCAGCAGTGCAAATATAAGCCAGTCAGATTGTCTTACCCAAATCAAGCACAAAGTGAGGATGACCACTACAACCACGGATTAAGCACTTATGCCACCTGAAGTCTCAAACTCGGGTAAGATCCATCTCTAACAACACTCTCAAAGCCTCTGTGAGAATGTTGAGAACATGTCTTTTTGTGAATGAAGAGACTGAGTCATGGGAAAAGTCATTTTCCTAAGTTCACAGGAATGGTACCCGATGAGGTCACAATTCAGCCCAACTCTGGACGATACCAAAGTCTGTTTTCTTACCTGCTTAGCATATTGTTTCCCAATATGCTATGTGATTCTTCTTTGCCAACACCTTGGGCACTGTCCTGTTGGCACTGAGGACATATTAAAAGCAAAGGAGAGATGTTTGGGGGAGAGTCATGTGGCAGATGAGGAGGATGAGGTTTGGGATCATTTCAGGATCCAGAAGAGAGGAGGAAGCCCTAGGTCAAGGTGTGGCATGGAAAACAGGAAGTGATTTGGGTGCCACAGTCTAGTATTTCTGTGTAAATGAGAACAGGATAGATTATCTGGAAGTGAGTCATATGTGTTTAGGTTGGGAGACTGAATGGGCTGTATGCCCATTTGGCCAAGAAAGGAAACTCTGGGTTATAGTTGAGATAAGGAACTGGGGAGGTAGTTACAGACTGGGTGCCATAAATCCCAACTTGGTCCCATGAGCTCTGACCATTACTTACCTATAACCATATACTGAAGTTATAGCTCTTTCTTAGCCTCTGCCTCCAATCCAAAGCCGCAAGTCATCCATAAAGTGGATGTAGAAATGATAGCAACATATAATCTCAGAGCTGTACATAAATGATTAAACAGAATTCTAAAAGGCAAATACTGATATCAGTCAAAGCCCTAGTTAGACAAGTTAGGTCAGTCAGCATGAATAGTTATGGAGACAGGATTTGGCTTAAGAAAGTCAGGAAATGAAGACCAAGTGAGGCAGAGAACCAGACATACAGTGAAGTAATGGGTCTGTCATCATAATGTGGCATCCCAGAAGGCCAGCAGCTGGTGAGCAGGGAAGGATGAAAGTGAACATCTATCTCCATATGTACTTTCTTATGCTGTAATACAGATGTTTAGTTTTGATAGGAAAGAGGCATTGAAGATTTTAGCATCAGAAAATATTGCATGGTTTAGGAGATAAATATATTTAAACTAATTTAAACAATTATATATCAAAAAGCATTTTTTCTTTATATCTGTATAATTATTATATTATCTGCATCAGTTAACAATAAATTTAATTTCTACATGAATAAATAACAAAAGTACTCAGAAAGTATGTGCTCTGGCCAGGCCCTAGGCTGGGTGTCCATAATCAGTATGCAATGATGCAATGATGTCTCTCAGAATGTCTACATGGGAGTGGGGTGGCTAGGCAACAAACCTAACAACCTACTTGCAGACTGTTTAGAAGGGTGGGTAGTAAGGTGGCCAAATTCAAAGCAAAGTGAGTAGGTGAGGAGCATGAAGGCAGGGAGTGACCATGGTAAAGACAATGGTTTCTGGAAAGGATCAGGTAGCCATTTTTGTTTAGGTGGTTTTGTTTTTCTGAGACAGGGTCTCATGGAGCCCAAGTGGAGAATGATCTGGAACTTCTGTTCCTCCTGTTTCTGCTTCCTGAGTGCTATGATTACAGGTATTGTTCATTACAGCTGACATTTGTAGTTCTGGGATGAAACTCAGGTCCTCCTGCACGCCAAGCAAGCACTGAAATACAGCCCAAGCCAATCATTTCTATATATGAAATGATCTTTATAGAAGGTAAGGACTTTAGGCAGATGGGCCTGAAGGGGCAAGGTGACAGGACAAAGACAGAAAGGAAAGGAGTAAAGAAGTGAAGAAGTAGAAGGAGGAAGAAGATAAGAGATGGGAAGGAGAGAAGACAAGGAGAGGTGGGTAGAAGGCAGATTGCTGCTATATGTATCCAAGAAATCCATATTGAACAGAAACTGGGTTACAAGAGGATGAAGTGTAACCTCCCATTCTACATTGGGGCTGTGCACACATACCAACAGAGGTAAAGTAGGCATCAGGAAGGGCAGATGGCCACAGAGCATTTATAATTATGTGTGCCACCTATGTTGTGGACTTTGCATAGAATCTATCATAATGCTGAGAAGTACAACCACATTTTACCAGTGAGAAAACTGGGCTTGGCAAGTAGCCTCAAATCATATAGGTAGTAAATACAATAATTCTTTACATTTGCACTTGTATATGTGTGTGGTACATATGCAAGTGTTTATGAGTGCTCATGTGTGTAGATGTATATTTGTAATTTTAAGATTACTGTCTTAGGTGCTTCCCACACTGCTGTGAATGTGTGAATAATGTGTATACAATACATGGATTCATCAGAGTTCTTGAGGATAAATTAGTGAGCAAGACAGACGCAACAGTATCTTTAGGAAGAGTTCAATGGGGAAGACGGATGTACAGAAATATCACATGCAAAAGTAGAGCATTATAAGCTATGACCAAATCTCTAATAGAGAAATAAAAGGTGTACATTAACATTTTTGATGAAGAGGTCAAAAGAGGAACAGCTTTGCAACATAAGTGACAATTATATTGGGATCTGAAGGAGACCAATAATTATTTCACCATAGGCCAGGGAAGATTGTTTCAAGCAAAGACAGTGCATCTTCCAGAATCAGTGGGAAGGATAACATCATACTAAGAAAGACTGAACAGTGAGAGATGCCCACAGGCCCATAGCAAGAGCAGTCGGTGGGGGCTAAAACCCTGGGATGCTGCTTGCTTGGACTTCATCTAGAAAATCACAAGAAGTGGGTATGCTTTAAACTGCAAGTACCAGAATTTATGTTTTTGAAGGTTACATTAGTTACTCTGTGTTTTAGTTAGAGTTTCTATTGCTGCAATGAAACACCATGACCAAAATGCAAGTTGTGGAAGAAAGGGTTTAGTCTGCTTATGCTTCCACATCACACTTCATCCTCAAGAGAAGTGAGAACAGGAACTCAAGTGGAGCAGAGGCCTTTAGGCTGGAATTGATGCAGAGGAGTTCTACTTACAGGCTTGCTCCTGATGGCTTGCTCAGCCTACTTTCTTATAGAATCCAGGACCACCAGCCCCAGTGTGGCCTCATCCACAAGGTGCTGGTTCTCTGACATCAAACACTAATAAAGAATATGCCCTGTAGGCTTGCCTACAGCCAGATATTATGGAAGCATTTTCTTAATTGAGGTTCCCTCTTCTCAGATGACTTTAGCTTGTGTTCATCCAGTTGACATAGAACTATCCAGCACACTCTGGAAAGAGGGCTCCCGCCCTTAGCATTATCCACAAGATCTGCTTGCTTAACTTTGCTGCTCATAAAGCTAGGACAACAAAAACAAGATTAAAAAGAGACACTCTTTCTATCTATCTTCCACAATACCCTCTGAGAGTTGAGAGAAGGTTTTTATGGATGTTCCATTTAGGGTGGAGCAGTCTTATCCTCTGTGCCTTGATCAGTTTGAGTCTCTGTGCTAACACCAACTGCAAACACCTACTTCTCTGATAAGTTCTGTGAGATGGGTATAATAGGAATACATATAGGTATAATGATGTCATCAGAAATACTATGTCAATTTAGCAGAATAATAGTGTTGAATCTCTCCTTTGTCCCATGTCCTGCTTAACCAAAGATTTTTTTTTTTGCCAGATAATGATGCTAGGTATGGGTTATATCTTTAGGAAAGAGACTTCAATTGGAAAATAGTTGATTACTCCCATTTTGATCATGCCACTATTGCACCAGTAGACATGTCTTGCCATCCCAGTCATTATTGTAACTCACAGGGTTCACAGCAGAGTCAGACCAGTGACTACTTTTGTTCTCTGGTAGCATGCATAGCACTTTTAAGAACTACAATAACTAGCCAGTAAGGATGAAGTTCCCAGATCAGAATCAGCTTGATTTCTTTATGCAATATTACTCAAGTATACAGTGTCTTTAGCAACAAAGTTTTACCATAGATTTCTGGAGGGTAACCAATAGCATTGACAGTATCCTGTAATGTCTGTGCATTTGTAGGACCTAGCTGGTTAGCAGCTCCAAAAGAAGTACTCATACCCATGACTGGGTATTTTATTTATTAGCTGAAGGTGTCTAGTAGAATAACTGTTTAACCACCTCATGCCCCATGAGCTTCTACAGGAGAGAAGATATGACTCTGTGTCAGACTGTCTCTTTCCATATTTTCTCTTCTACTCTGCCTTCCTATCCCCACTCAAACTCTTCCTATTCCATTATTTCCCCTTAAAGTTTTTGTCCACTGTATTTTATGTCCCTTCCATAACTTCCCCACATGACACTTTAGTAATTCATTTTTTACCTCTGTGAGCATTCAAAATGAAAAATATATCTGAAGACTGGACTACAGGCAGGCCTGTAGAACATTTTCTTAATTAGTGATTGATGGGGAAGGGCACAGATCATTGTGGATGGTGTTAGTGGCCCGAGATTCCTGGGTTCTATAAGAAAGCAGGCTGAACAAGACAGAGGGAGCAAGTCAGTAAGCAGCACCCCTCCAAGGCCACTGAATAAGCTCCTGATTCCAGGTTCCTGTCCTGCTTGAGTTCCTGACCACCTGATTTCAAGGGTGATCTGCGAACTTTGATATAGAAATACGAGTGAAAAAAAATCCTTTCCTCCCCAAGTTGCTTTTGGTCATGCTGTTTTACCACAGTGAGAGTAATCCTAACTAATAAACCTTGAGTCTCTAGGACTTTTTTCCTAAAGGGATGTAAGAGTTTGTTAAACACTTTTTAATATGGTTTCTGCTCTTGAGTCTATGTAGAACATTAGTTTTGCTGATTTGCTTCTGTTGAACCATAACTATATCTCTGTGATGAAGCCAACTTGAAAATAATGGGTAACTTTTTTATGTATTCTTGAATTTGGTTTGCAGTTACTGAAAATTTTATGCTCATGTTTACTAGAGATATTAGCATAGAATTTTTGTTGTTCGGTTTCTGTCTGATTTTGGTATCAGGATAATATTAATTTTGTTAGAAAATGATCCTTTTTTATTTTACAAAATAACTTGAGGAGTATTAGTGTTCTTTTGATTCTTTTGAGGCAGTGTCTTACAATGTAGCCTTGACTGTCCTTAAACTCTGTAGGTAGACAAGGTTGGCCTTGAACTCAGAGACATCTACCTTCTTTTGCTTCCCATGTGAACCATGATGCCATGCTATTGCTTGCCAGGGATCCAACCTCAGATTTTTATGCTTAGGCATAGAGATTGGAGACCATACAGACTAAGCCATCTCTCCAGCTCAGTGAAACTAGTATTTACTGTTCTCATTTTACAAAGGACTTGAGGAAGCACAATGTGAGTAATAAAACTGACTGAGGTCACTAAATCTGAAGATATTTTGTTGTTGTTTGTTTTGTTTATCATTATTGTTGTTTTGAGACAGGATTTCTCTGTGTAGTACTGAATATACTGAAACTAGTTCTGTAGACCAGGCTGGTTTGTGACTCAGTGATCTGCCTGGCTCTGCCTCCAAAGTGCTAGAATTAAAACTGTTCACCACCACTGCCCTACTTGAAAGAGGTTTTAGTAGACATAACACGTTCTATTTATAAGGTTCAAGGAGTCTTCCCTAATACTGATTTTAGTCTCAGAATTATGCCCTCTAATGGGCTGATTTTTTAAGTACCACCATTTCAGCCACAATGGAATGTGGATTATATTTATTATGAAATATTACAGAGATTTGCAGGAAACTCTGATTTACACTCCACTTCAATCAGCCAAGAGAATACTGGTGATCTGGGGCTAATGATGAAATGAAAACATAATAGTTCCTTTATTTCAGAGATCAGCCATCATTCCAGTGTCAGGCTATGATGTAGCTCTTAGAGATGAGTGTTTCAGTTCTACTAGCATTTTGCCCTATTTTTATAGTTTTCAGGAAATGCATTTAGTTTTTATGTTTCCACATAAGGGTACCACTCTAGAGCCACTATAAAATCATAGAAAGCAGCTGCCATTGCCACTGTTATAAAATGCAGGACATTTTCTAGATCTAGAGAGTAGAGATGAAACATACCTTTTGGAATTGCTTGAGCACTTCCTTGTTTCATTATAAATGGAGTCAATTAAAGAATACAGTGGGAATATTTAGAGCACTAGAATGAATATATTCTGAAAAAAAATCAGCACTTAGAAAACCAAAAATCTTTACTTTCTATAATTACAATGCTTATAATCGATTTTTTTTTCTGTAGTGATCTCTAGTATATCTGAAACCAGAGACAACTGATATTTTGTTTTGTTTGTTTTCCTGTTTTTGATCCGTACATTTACCCATGTTTTCTGATGTTGACTATGGAGCTAATCAATGTAAATCTACCAGAAAAAAAAATCCCACCTTATCTACAAAACATCCCTTGTTTGGCATGGGAAAAACAAACCCCAGGCTTTAAAGCTATCTGGGGGAAGGGGACAACAAACAGTAGGAATTCAAAACAACTGAAGCTGTCCTCACAGGAGGAGCTAAATAAAATGCTTGTGAGACTGCAGAAGTCAGAACAAAGCAAACAAACAAGCAAAAACTCACCGCATTTCCTGAAGGAAGAACAGTTAGCTTCCTAAACACTAACTTGAATTTTAAGTGCCAAATATTTGAGAAATAGAAAGACTTCAAGAAATATTGGATACAGGAGTGAAGTTATACATGTCCAGGAAAACAAGAAGAAGGGATTCAGGTCTAAGAAGTAAGTGAAAAATCAGAGAGAAGTGGCCTTCTGCCTTTTTTCCCCTTTCTCTAATGACATTAAGTTGTAAGGCTTCATGAAAATACACACTTTGGTGTCAGAAGTGAAGAAACAATTGGCTCTGATTTGACCCATTGTACAAATTGCTGCTAAGATTTGGAATCCTGTTAGGTTCCACATACACAGGAGAATGAATGAGATCTCAGGGCATGCATTACTCTGCCCCTGCCTTGTGTCTAATATTATGACCTTCAGGCTTATCTATGTTTTCAGAAGAAACAGGAATTCATGTTTTTTATGACCCAGTAACCCACTCCCCTTTTCTTTTTTTTTTTAAACTTTACTTAACTTTATTTCATGCACATTGGTATAGCAATGTCAGATTCTCTTGAACTGGAGTTACAGACAGCTGAGAGCTGCCATGTGGGTGCTGGGAATTGAACCCAGGTCCTCTGGAGGAGCAGTCAGTGCTCTTAACCACTGAGCCATCTCTCCAGCCCCACTCCCCTTTTCTTTAAAGAGATATCTGCCTAGACTTTTTGTTCAGTTTTAATTTAATTATTTATTTCTTTTGCTATTGAATTGTTTCAGTTTCTCACAGCCTTTGAGTATTAGCCCTTTTTTTGAACTATAATTTCTAAGTATTTTCTTCCATTCTCTTCACTCTGGTTTTCTTTGTCATGCAGAAGTTTTAAATCTTGATTTAATCCCTTCAATTTTTTTATGTTGCTGCCTATGTACATTTGAGATCTATTCGTAAATATTATGCAGTGTTTACTGTACATATTTGGCTCATGATTTTACAGTTTCAGCTAGTCCATTTAAATGATTCATATTCTTTGAGCTGATGGGGTCCTAGTTACCACCACTGTGGAAACATTAGCTTTCCTGGTGCCACACATAGATTATGATTTTTCTTTCCTGAGTATACACTGCAACTTTGTCAAAAGGCTGTTGGCTTGAGAAAATGGCTCAGTCAGTAAAGAACTTGTCATACAAGCACAGGGACCTGAGTTCAAATCCCCAGCACCAACGTGAAAGCCAGGTGCAGTGATGGAACACTGCTATGTAAACTTTGGAAGTGAAAAATTTACATAGTAAAAACCACCAAAAACTTCATGTATTTTATGATATTTTGAGTTTTTAATACTGGTACATCCCTAATTTTGATTATATTTATGAGCTAAGTTAGAACTGAGCACATGATTATATGGGAATACTTCAGATAGTAACTTAAGTATTCTAACTCAGGAATTGCTAGTGATTAATTGTTTTTCTAGGGTTTTTGTTTGAATTTTAAAAGTCATTGTATTATTTCCCTGAATTGTAATTGCTTCTAAATTATGCATAAAGCTCTAAGCTCCCCATTAATCACATCCCAGTGAGCTCTTTTAAACAGCACTTGAAAATTTCAAGGAACATACATTGTAAGAACCTGTTAAATTCTTCAGCCTGGCCTCCATGAAGAGCTGCCATGAATGATAGATGACTGTGGATTCTTTAAGTTCTTTCAATTCTGTGGGCCAATCATCAAAGGTATCAGGCATTCATCTCTATTGAAGAATGGATTGAGACTGAAAATCTTAGATTATCCTAGTGAATCTCTGGTCAATAATTTTTATCTGAAATTCTCTGGGAAATTAAAAACTCTTGGTCTGGATGATGAAAAAGTGACATAGATAATATCAGGCCCAAATCATCATACTTAATCTGCATTCATTATATATTGACCAGAACTAAAATGACTTAATCAAAATGTATTAGTAGGGCAAAGAATCTAATTCATAGTTTTTGCATGCTTTTATGTCATGAGAATGTGACAATTGATATCTTCTAATTTTCATTGTATTATTTATGTGTGTGTGTATATATATATATATGCATGTCTTTATGTGTGTGTATGTGCTATAGGATTCATGTACAGGTCAGAGGACATCTTGTGGAAGTTGGTTTCCTCTTCTAACATGTAGATTTCAGGAATCAAAATTAGGTCATTAGGATTGATGGCAGGAGCTAATAACAGGCTCACAATTGACTTCTAAAGGAAGAAAGTAGCTCTATGTACTATCCCCTTGCTCATTTATTTATTTAAAGAGTAGCCTGAAGTTCTGATTCAAGAAGATAAATTCCATTTCTTCTGATAATACAGAGAAAGAGAAGTTGTTGTTTTTTAAGTGTCAACCCTAAATAATGAGGTAAGCTATGAGATCATGATGCAGTGAGAGAAAGAAGAGAAATTTGTCTGGTGGATAAAAGCAGTTGGAAGCATATTGACAAAATGGGTAACAGAATAACTGAAATTCCAGTGAGGCTAGAAACTAGTCATGAAGCTAAAGAATAAAGGGCAAATGTCAGAGAAACTGGAAGTTTAAAATCACAATCAAGCCTCACTAAATTTTACCTTTTAGACAGCTAATCCAAGTGCCTCCTGACCCTTCCACCCACCCTAATCCAGCCATAAACAGAAGAATCTGTCCTCATACATTTTTACTATAGTAACATTGTATGTCAATAGTTTCAAGATTGCATCCACATACAAAAGATTCTTTCAACAGCAGTTTTGAGACTGAACTGAAAAATTGGTCTTAAATGGAATCAAGTTGTGATTGATAGTTGTAATCCCAGCCTCTGGCCACCATCTTTGGAGGTCTCTCCCCTGTGCTCCTTGAACCTTGACCCCTCCCGAGAAAAGGTCAAGACCACTCTCACAGACTATTTAAACTGCTCCCCAGAAAATAAATATGTGGTTCTCTCTTTTCCTCTCTGTTGGTTGCATTGGCACCTTCCCGTTCCACTCAGGGCCACCCAGGAGCGCAGGTGTCTAATTAAACCTGGATATCTTTTAATCTGGTCTGATTTGGCTTGATTGGGATTATTTTGCATCGGCAGGGTGCCTTAGTTAGGAAAATATTTATAACATCTTGGAGATCTCACCAAGGGGTTGTTTTTCCCATGGGCCCATGTGTTGGAAATGTCCTTATCCCCTGTGCTTTGTGCCAGGCTAAAAACAGCTCCCGGGCTAGATCTCCTTCATCTTGGTGAGTGACCTTTTTCTTGCCTATGCTACTAGGGTTTTGGGGGGACCACTTCATTTTTACTTTTGCTGGTTTTTGGGCTTTGTTGAAGATGCAGTCCACGACAAAAGACTAATCCACATGGGGAAAACTGAGACTTTCACTGAGGTGAATTTTGTTTGTACAGGGATGCCTGGCATTTAATTTTCACAGCCCCATTTTTGCCCAAGAGTTATTTATTTTAATATATGTGCTGTGATAGACTTGAGCCATACAATTGGACATAGACTTTTAAAATGGGTGCTTGCAATTCAAAGACAGATCCGTTATCACCCCTGGATGCCACTTAAAAATCTTTATAAATTGGGACTATCTGATTCAATCTGTCCAGAGCAGCTAAAGTCTCTATGCATTAAAATTTGACCTCAATATGACCTTGACAATGGGATGCAATGGCCACCAGAGGAAAGTCTTGAGTTTACCATCCTCCAAGACCTAGAAAATTTTGTCTCCATGGGGACAAATGGACAGAACTCTCATATGTCCATGGTTTTTGGGCACTTCACTCTTGCCCCTGCCTCAGTAACCAGTGTCTTGCCGCCCCAGTTTTGGTCTCTAGGATCACGGTGCGTCCAGATTCCCTACCATATGGGAATTGGGATCCAGGTAGTTCAGCCTTGACCATGCAGCCAGAGGCATTGGCCCCTCCCCTACTCCCTAAAACCTTCACTACCCAACTCCCTCCTGTGGAGCAACATACTCCGCATTCCTCTCCTTATCCACCCTCACCTGCTCTCACCCTAGCCAAACTGGAAGTTCAAGATCAACTTTCCCCTTTCCCACCTGTTTTCCCTACCCAGTCACCACATCCCCGCTACACTTGGACCCCCTGAATGCACTGGGTTAACTAATTCCAATCCTCTTCTGTCTTCTCCCATAACAGATCCCACCATAACCCTATCCTTTTCTGCCCTGTCTGGAAAGTAGCTGGAGCCAATGGCATTATGAAAGTTCATGTTCCCTTTTCTCTTCCAGATCTTTCTCAGATAGAAAAGTGGCTGGGTTCCTTTTCTGCTAATCCTTCTGCTTATATTAAAGAGTTTTGCTATCTGTCCCAGGCCTGTGATCTAACCTGGCATGACTACTATGTCACCCAGGCTTCTACTCTCATTCCTGAAGGGTGAAGTAGAATTCAGGCAGCAGTGAGACAATATGCAGACCAGACTCATCTGGTAGACAGTGTGACTGTGTCAGTCCCAGAACCACACTGGGACTACCAACCTGGCCACAGCAGCCGACAGAGACTGGACATCCTGGTTCATAGCTTCCTTCATGGTATGGAAATTGTCTTAGAAAAAGCAGTTAATTTTGATGAACTTCGAGAGATCACACAGCTAGTTGATGAAAACCCAACCATTTTTAAAAATCAGTTACAAGAGACCATGATCCAATATACCAGGCTGATCCAGCCTCCCCAATGGGAGCCACCGTCCTGGCTACCCATTTTATTTCTCAGTCAGTACCAGACATAAGAAAAAATTTTTAAAAGGCTGAGGAAGGTCCCCAAAGTCCTATACAGAAATTGGTGAAAATGACCTTTAAAGTTTTTAATGCCTGACAAGAGAGAGCTGTGTCTTCCTGACAGACAAGGCTGCAACAGGTGGCAATGCTCCAGGCCCTAAGGCCACCAGGACCCCCAGAAGGGGGACAAGGGAAGTCAATCACAAGGCTCCATCCTGACAGAGCTCAGTCTAAGTCAACCTTGCCGACAGGCTGCTTCAAATGTGGTCTAAATGATCATTTGACACAATATTGCCCTGGGCCTCTTACGAGGCCATGTCCTATCTGCTAGCAACCTGGACACTGGCAATCGCAATGCCCCCCCTGGGGGCTCATCCCCTATGCTATGCCGCAGAGGTCCAGCCTCACTGACATCAGCAAAGAAGACTGTGTCAGCCTTTGAACTTCTCAACCTTGCAGAGGATTGATGCAGCCCAAACTTGGTGACTTCCACAACCCAATCTAGGCCTAGGGTAATGCTACAGCTAGAGGGAAGTCCATTGCCTTTCTTTTGGACACAAAGCTACCTACTTTGTTTTAACATCTCACTCAGGCTTTACGGTCCCCTCACCAATTTCTATTATGGGGGTAGACCTGTTTTTCACCCACTTAAAACTTTGCCATTGCCCTGAATTCTTGCAGGGCAATTTTTCTCTCACTCTTTTCTTGTGATACCTGCTTGCCCTGCACCTCTACTGGGTGGAGATATTCTCAGCCACTTCGGGGCCACACTCACTTTGGCCCACACACACTCTCCTGAGTCACATTTTCTTCTCACTTTAATGGCCTCACAGGTTTCTACCCCAGACTGCTCTGTCCCTAACCCTCCCTGATCCAGTAGATCCCCAAGTATGGAACACTTCTACTCCTATGATAGCTACTCACCACCAGCCAGTCCTTGTTCACCTTAAAGACAATTCGTCCTTCCCTCCCAAACCCCAGTTTCCTAGTTCTGAAACCCACTGCCAAGGCCTTAAGCCCATTTTCACCCATCTCCTATCTCAAGGACTTTTAATTCTTATCGACTCACCTTGCAACACTCCAATTCTTCCTATGTGTAAGTCCTCTGGTGCTTACTCCTTGGTTCAAGACTTCCATCTCATAAATGAGGCAGTTATTCCAGTTTACCCATTGGTTAACAACCCACATAATCTCTTGTCTAACATCCTTCCTACCACCTCCTACTTTACTGTCCTGGATCTTAAAGATGCCTTCTTTACTGTCCCTTTACAGCCTGACTCATACTTCCTCTGCCTTCACCTGGGAGAACCCTGACTCCTGGTCCTCCACACAGCTTACACAGACTGTTCTCCCACAGAGCTTTTGGAACAGCCCCATTTCTTTGACCAAACTCTGGCTTGAGATCTCTCAAACTTTGATGCAAGTTCTAGCATACTCCTTCAGTATGTGGATAGTCTCCTTCTCTGCAGTTCCACATTGTCTTTGTCCCAACAGGCCACCTCTGTGCTCCTGAACTTCCTTGGATCCCTGGGATATCGAGTCTCACCAACCAAGGCTCATCTGTGCTCTCCTACAGTAGTATATCTGAGTGTTCAACTTAGCCCAGGGTCTAAGACCCTCACCACTGACAGGGTCCAGACCCTGTGGGATCTATGGCCTCCAACCGCAGGGACTTAAATCCTCTTGTTTTTGTGCCTGCTAGGGTTCTTTTGCCATTGGATCCCTAACTTTGCCATTACAGCCAAGCCTCTGTACCAGCAACCAGAGAGACCCCCATGGGGCCTCTAACCCACCTGGCCATCGTCTGCCGCCCCTTTTCTCTACTGTGAGATGCCTTTCTAACAGCTCCTGCCCTTGCTCTTCAAGACCCCATGAGACCTTACCATCTCTATACAGATGAGAGGTCAGGAGTGGCCACGGGAATTCTAACCGAACAGGCTGGGCCTTCAAATTGGGCTGTTGCCTTTTTATCCAAACAGCTGGACCTCACCATCTGTGGATGGCAACCATGCCTGAGAGCCCCTGGCAGCAGTAGCTGAACTCACTCAGGAGGCTCTCAAGATCACCTTGTCTTGGCCAATCATGGTATATTCCACCCACCGCCTCTCAGACTTCCTGAGACACTCCTCTATCTCTCTCTCTTTCTCATTGGGCCTTCATGAGTCCAGGCTTTTCACTTATTGTTTCTAGAAAACCCCCAAATTGCTTTGGTTTCCAGTCCTGCCCTAAACCCTGCAACTCTCCTTCCTGTTCCCTCCCCCTCTGGTACCTCCTCTCACTCTTGCTCAGAGGCTGTAGAGACTTTAACCTCATGTAGACCAGGTCTTCTAGATCAGCCACTTACAGATCCCCAAGTCACCCTGTTTGTTGATGGAATTCCCTTAAAGATAAATCAGGAAACCACCAGGCAGTGTATACGGTGGTCACTTCCACTAACAGAGTTGAAGTGACCAACCTGCTAATGGGAACCTCCTCACAAAAGGCCAAATTAATTGCCTTGACTAGAGCACTCCAAATAGCCAAGGGCCAATATGCTAATATCTATACTGACTCTAAATATGGCTTCTTAATGGTCCATACTCATTCTGCACTGTGGAAGGAAAGGAGCTTCCTTACTACCAAGGGCACTCCCATAGTTAATGGATTCCTTATAGCCAACCTTTTGAAGGCCCCCCAGCCCCCGGCAGAAGTAGCCATTATTCACTGTCAGTGACACCAGTCCTCCAAGACCCAGTGAACTTACACAATGCCAAGGCTGACTCAGGGGCCCGGGGGCTAGCCCCCAGCTTCTCAGATTCTACAGAACATATTTTGTTCTTAACTCCCTCTTATCAGCCTTGTTACCTATCAATGAAAACAGAGGGACAAGCTTATAAAAAGGGGGGACACAAAAACAAAGGATGGATGGTTCTATTTAAATAACCGTCTCATCCTTCCTCAAGATTGGGCATTGTCAATCATTTCAGACATCCACCAGACCTTACACATAGGCCCCAAAGCTTTGTTCTGCTTCTTGGAGCCCCTCTTTGACCCCACCCATCTCTGAGATCATATTCCACAGGTTCACTCCTCCTGCCAGATATGTGCCCAGGCCAACCCACAGGGAGCCCTCCACATACGTCAGTCTCTACACCTGCTTCATGGACACAAACCAGGCGAAGATTGGCAGGTTGATTTCACCCATATACCTACTCATAAAAATCTTTGTTATCTCATAACACTCGTGGACACTTTTACAGGATGGATAGAAGTGTTTCCAGCCTCCAGGGAAAGGGCAGGTGTGGTGGCTCAGGAACTCCTACAGTACATCATTCCTTGGTTTGGGGTCCCACAAACCATCCAGACAGACAGTGGGCCAGCCTTCACTTCCAGGGTCATGGAGCTTGTGTCAGAAGCTCTCATCTCCTGGAAATTCCACATCCCCTACCGTCCACAATCCTCGAGAAAGATGGAGAGGGTCAATGGACTCATCAAACAACAGCTAATCAAGCTCTCCATTGAACTCAGGTTATCTTGGCCCTCCCTTCTCCCCATTGCCCTTATTTGCCTCAGGGCCACTCTAGTTCCCCTATGGGCCTGAGTCCTTTTGAGATGTTCTATGGCAGGCCCTTTCTCCTTAACTGTCACCTCCCAGCCCAAACTCCTCCACTGGTTTGGTATCTACCCTATCTCTCCCTTCTGAGGTCCCTTTGCCATTCTCATACTGACAGTTGTCTATCTGCCCCCACACCAGTGGACCCTAGTGCCCCTAAACCTGCCCTGCTCTCCTCAGGGGACAGTACTCCTCAAACGGCTAACTCCTAGGTCTCTTGAACCTTGATGGACAGGACCTCACATGGTAATCTTTACCACTACCTTGGCTGCCAAGCTCCTGGGACACCCATGCTGGTACCATCTCTCTAGGCTCAAGCGGGCACCTACTCAGGACACTTGGTCTGTCCAACAGTTAGGACCTTCCACCCTTTGGTTTTTCAAGATGCAACAATGAAGTGCTGACTTGTTCCTCAGGCTAGCACACTCATCTCTGCTGATACAAACAAGATGGGTAATAACAATATTTTTTCTCCTAGACATCTGCTTTCTTATATCCCTCAAGAAACGGATGCCCGGTATCTCAGGATGACAGTAAACAGGATGCCTCTCCAGCCACACCTCTCGCTGTGCGTGAACCCACCAATACCTAGCTCTCTCCTCCCCCACATTGCCCCATGCCTGCAGGAAGTAGCCAGACTTAAGTCGACGCCCCTTAAAATGCTCGTCATAAATATTACCTCAGCTTTCTGTCACCCCTTATACAAACAGTCTGGAATGTAATCCCAGCCTCAGCATCCATCTTTGGAAGCCCCTTCCTTGTGCCCCTCAAATTTTGACCCCTCCTCAGGAAAGGTCAAGATCACTCCCACAGGCTATTTAAGCTGATCGTCAGAAAATAAACACAGGTTTCCCTTTTCCTTTCTGGTGGTTGTGTTGGCACCTTCCTGTTCCCCTCAGGGCCACCCAGGAGTGCAAGTGTCTAATTAAACCTGGATATCTTTTAATCTGGTCTGATTTGGCTTAATTGGGATTATTTGGCATTGGTGAAGTGGCTCAGTTAGGAAAATATCCCTAACGGTAGTTGTAACCTTGATACCAATTCTGAGGCAAGATTCCTCAGTGAGAAACTGTCTAGATCAGATGGACCTGTGGCCATTTCTGTAAGGAATCATCTTGATTATTTTAAATAATGTGGAAGAGCCAGCCTGAAAGTGATCAGCACCAGTCCCTGGTTTTAGACCCTGTACAGAATAAGAGTAGATAAATCAAGCTTAGCACTAGTATCTATTCATTTATTTTTCTCTGTTCATGATTGTGGATGTAATGTGACTAGATGTTTCAAGTTCCTGCCCTGACTTCCCTGCAGAAAAGGACTGTAAGTTAGTATTATAAGCCTATAATCTTTGCATTTACCTTTTTGAGAAAATTGATTGTGTACATCAGTATGGCAGAAGAAATAAACTGAAAAAAAAAAGATATTGTGAGACTAAGGAATTAAATAATGGTGGTACTGAGATGGGAGTTTTGAGGCACTCTAGAAAGCAGACCTGCTGAATTAATTACTTGAGAAGTGAGGAATGGGTAGCAACAGAAGGATAGGAATAGTGAAAGTGTGACCCTACTGAACTTGTTATAGAAACTCTGCACATAAAGTTTAAGTTTGTTTCTCCCTCTCAGAGACAGCATCCTCTGCATAAAGATTTTATTTCTCCAAACTGCATCTCCTATTCTTCCATATTATGTTTTGGGGTCCTAGATGTTTTTTGCCTTTGTTTGTACCATACCTCTTTGTAAACACTATTTTTTTTAATTTAATGTGGTTATTATGGTGATTGGAATGAGACTATTCCACATAGGCTTAGGTATTTGAACACAGTATCCACTTGGTGGCACTATTTGGAGAGGTGGTTCAGACTTGCTGAAGGGAGTATGGCATTGTGGGTGAGGTATGAGTTCATAGCCTGGCTCCACTCCCAGTTTGCTCTTTTTCCTTTATGCACGCTGTTGAAGTTACACTCTCTTAGTGTATCTTTCCTGGCCTCCTGCTGCCATGCCTGGCCTACCATTATTGACTCTCCCCTGGGAACCATTAAGCCCAAAATCATTCTAAAAGTTTCCTTGGTCATGATATTTGATCACATCAACAAAATTTCAGTGAAGTTGCTGCCAAGACCAAAGATGAAATCTGCCACTTTCTCTCTGTCACATGGACAGCAGGACTCAGATCATAGTCTGTTCCAGAACTCCACATGTTAGGTCTTTGAGGACAGAATTTATAAGTCTTATACCATGAAGATCTCAGTGCCTAGAATGCTAGCCCATAGCTGCTACACAATGGCAGCTTATTAAACCAAACATTCTTTAACATAAAAACCTTAAGAATTGAGTTCAAGGGTTTTTTTTTTCATTTGTTTTGCTTTGTTTCTGAGTCCTCTTCAACACTAAAAGTATACTCAAACTCCACAAAACCAGTCTTGGTTATGCTCTTCAATAATGCCAAGTGCTTATCTAACATCCTCATGCTGTTTCTGCGATGGGACACTGAAGCACACACTCTTATGTCCTTTAGCTGTTTCACTGCAACAAATGCTTCATACAGAAATGGGTTCATGAGTGTTCCTCTTCACAAGGAGAAAAGAAGACAAGGTTTTCTTTATGTGTCTCATTTGGACACAATGACAAACTGAAGGGCTCTATTTTTTTTTTGATGATATCATCAACAACTCCATTGACCAACATTTTGAATAACAGCAAACCATGAAAAAGAAATCAAAAAAATAAATAATTTGAAGGAGGAACTAAAATGTATTAGGCATTATCAAAATTTGATGATAGATTCCTAACTTTCTATTAGGACAAATATCCAACAAGGCTCTCTTTATTTCCTGGCAAAGGACCTTAGTAAGGCAGTTTGGTCACTTCGGCCCAAAGCTCTAGTGCTAAGCTAAGATGAACATCTAAGGCACTTTCTACTAACTAACTTCCCACTGAAACAAAGCCAACCAGGCTGAGACAGTGAAAGTTAAACTCTAAAGGACTGTTTAGATTTTAGATTGTTAAATTGGGAGCTTAGGCCCCAGCCTATCCTAGCCCCCTAACCCTGAGAGTTAGCACCTGCACTCCAAATCCCAGGATGCCAGGTCCTGACCCTTCCCCAGGGTATTTAAATGAGCTCCCAAAAGAGAAACATGTGGTCCCTTTTCCTTCCTCCCAGTGGTGGTTGCCTTTGCATGGTTGCAGGGCTTCCTGGTTTCCCGCTGGGGCCACCTGAGAGTGCAGAACTCCCATCAAACCTGGATATTTCTTAATTTGGCTTGTTTTGATTTGGCTTGATTGGGAATTTTGCATCACTTATCCTAACATAGATAAGTGGTATCACATATATAAACTGTTAGTGAGAACGCAGTTATAAGTCTTCCAACTATTTTTTGGTCTCAGATTTGTAGAATTTTCAGCCTTTCATTGGCATTAGGGTTGAGGACAAAAGACTTGCTTTGTCAAACACTCCAGGGAAGGTTGACTGACCTTAAGGGAGCATCTCTCTTACAAGCATCCCTCAGGCTAGAGGAACAGACCTATACTTTCTTTGTACCTTGTAAATGGTAGATTTACTATAGTTTATGTTCTCACCTCAAAAGTTGCATTTGCACCAAGGACAAGACTCTCCTCTGCATATTTGTTCTCCCTCATATTGATTTGGTTGTAAATTCCATGCAATTTTTGATGGAAACCTTGATTTCAAGAATAAGCTTAGCCAAATTATAAATGCCATCAATGGAGCAGCTAGTACTAAGACTGATCTTCCTCTCGTTTCAAAAGCTACTGCTCCATGGCTTTTAAAGAGCATTTATCAGAAGTCCCTAGATAATCCTCCAACTTCAACTGAACCAATTAATTCTATGCATTGGAGATCTAAAGCGAGTCTCTTCACTGCCTCTCTGACACTTCAAATATTGAGCTATTTCACTTTTAGCAAAAAGCAATTGAGAGCAACAGGCATGACTGTTTTTTAAAATGATATGTGGAGCTCCAACTTGGTTTATTTATTTATTTTTGTTAGCATAACAGAATTCTTCTTTCTCACACCCACTCATACTTTGAAGTCTTACCTCACTGTGTCATATCCTCGATGTGTCATCCTTCATTTGAAAAAAATTGAGAAACCAGTTTAGGTTATCTGGAGAAAGGAAACAAAAATAAAAATACAACTGAACTCTGGAAAATTTGTATCAATATATTTTAGTACTAAGTGCCACATTTATTTAGATGGGTCAACTTTAAGAGTTAAGAATAAAAACATAGATTTTTGGCATTATTTTTGTGGCCCACAAAGTACATTTACTTTTTCTTAGAAATTCATACTTTTGAACTTACAAATACTTGTGTTTTTATATACAAGGCAACAAATGTTTCCAGCTCTACTGCATATCAGATGACATGAAGCCTACCCCATCTGCCTTGGGCCTTCTTCCTTCTGAGAAAGAAGTGCCTGTTATTATTTTTACTATTGTATTATTATACAATATACAATTGCTACTTAGCAGCTTTATCATTATTATTTTATTATTGGACTACTGTGAGGGCCAGCTATGATAATCTAAGTTTTTACTTCCTCCAACCATTATCACCTGGGACTCTGGCCATCAATGAATTTCAATAGAGGCTGGAGTCTCAATTGGTTGCCATGAGATGAAGTCGGGCTGCAGGAGAAACCACAAGCTGAGATCACCAGACCCCCAACCCAAGAACAGACCATTCAAAGGGAATTACCGGCATTTCAAGCACTGTGGTTAGAAACACCTGCAGCTCACGGTCAGGAAACCCTCAATGAATGTCAGCCAATCAGGGGTCTTAGAACCTCAGAAACCCCTCACCTCCACCTTTACTACTATAAAACCCTATTCTAATTGAGCTCGGGGCTCTCCCGTTATTCCAATACATTGGACATGAAGGGATACTGAGTTTGCAAACTCAATTAAAATAAAGGCTCTTTGCTTTTACATACAGGACCCTTGGTTTCCTTGTTGGCTTGTTGGGGATTGTGGATTTGGGCGTAACACTACTATTATGCAATTGTTATTCATCAACTTTTTCATTTTATTTATTTATTATTTTCGTAATCCCCAGAATTTACTTTATAACATCCAAGGGAAAATTAAAATAAAATCTTTGGAGAGATGACTCAGGGGTTAAGTGTGCTTGCTCCTATGAAAGAGGACTGGAGTTCAGTCCCCAGCATCCATATGGAGCATTTCATAACTGGCACTAACTCCAGATCCAGGGAATCTGACACTGTCTGAGGTACACTATACAGACACACAAGAATGCATTTATTTTATTTTATGTGTGGATGTATGTTAACCTGAGTGCATGTATGTACACCATGTGAATGATGCATGTAGAGACAGCAGAAGAGGCCATGAAACTCCTTGGAACTGGGGTTAAAGATAGTTGTGAGCTGCCTTATGAATTTTGAAAACTCAACCCAGGACTTCTGGAAGAATAGCAAGTGCTCTTAATTGTTAAATTGTCTCTTCAGCCATTTATTTTGGTTGTCTGTTTGTTTAGTCAATGATTAGGTTCAGTGGATCCTATCTTAATATTTAATAAAAACTAGTGCACTTACTTAGTCTCTACACACACCCACACTCACCTGTCTTTATGATGCTGAAAGACTCTAGTCCATCAGTGTCACATGTTCCCTCCACTGAAGGTCTCCATTACACTTCTTTCCATAAATTTGCCTCATCACATTGCCTCTGACATCTGTAATAGTTTCTCTGGTTGCTTCCTTAGCCAAAACAAAAGAAGTCAATGGATTCTTTTTCAAATTTTGATCTATGTAACCGTTTCTTTCATTTTGTAACAACCTTCCTGAAAGAGTAGGTGCCTTCCCGTCAGTGCCATTAGAAATTCATCTTCCACATCCTGCAATCGTGGGAAGATGTGTGAAGATGTTTGTCTTTTTTTAAAATGTAGTCTGCTTATACTATCTATGCTAGTGTGATAGAGGAGATGATTTCTTTTATTCATTCTGGACTATTCTCAAAGTCTACTTTTCCTCACATGTTTCTCTGGACCATGTCTTTTGTGCATCATGTCTCCATTTCTGTTTCATATTTTAGTCCCTCTTCTTCAGATTCTCACAGTCTCACTTTCTTGGAGGTCTGGGCTTAAGTGCATTTTCCAGGGAAGTTGACCCTAATATGATCCCTGGATATCTAAAATATCACTTTCTTCTTTAGCGTTCTTGGAGAGCCACATCTAATTTGTTATATTTCTAGCATATCACATGACCTTCTGAGCAATAAGTTTTCAATTGCTCTGTGTATGTTATTAAATACAAGATCAATAGCAATAGTCACAATTTGTAAGTTTAGTTGTGTATTTTTTATTGTTGTTATGTTTGCTTGACTTTGAAAAATGTGAGTCATATTGGGTTTTGGTTATATTTATTTTTTAAGCTCCTAATAATTTTAAAGCAATAATAGCTTGAAGTTATCAAACTTTGGTATCATATTGAAGGCGTAAGTCATAAAACAATCCCGCACCAGTATGAAATTGTAATTAATAAAATGGTTATTTATTTAAAGCGAAAAAACTTACTTACAGATCACCGTCCCAGACAACAGCCCTCTGCACAATCAGGAATGAAGTCTAACAGCCGGAGACCAGAAGCAAGAGAGTGAGCACACAGCTGCCGCTGCTTTTTTTAAAACTAAAGACACCACGCCCCAGTGGGCTGATATCTTAAAGGTTATTGGCTGAAGGAGCGGAAGTAGCTCCTGCAGCACCTCCTCCTTTTGTTTAAGTAAGAGAGTTCCAAACCCAATACAAAACAATATACATTAGGAACAGATATCAAGTATAAGATTAGAATTACAATCAGCATAAACAATATCAAGCAAGGAACATATGCTAAATGTTTTAATAAACATTCTATCCTAAGGAGTCTAAGTCTTGTATTAGAGATGGCTTGATTAGATCATAAGAGGATGGTAACTATGATTATCTAATCTTCAACCCTATAGAAGGCCTGAGAAGGGAGATAATATTACTTGAACATGCAGGAAGTACAATCAAGTAGCTTCCAAAGCGAGCGATATATGACAGAGACAATTAGCTACCTGAGCAATCACCCAATGTCTCATTTTGCAACGTTGAAGCGACCAACTTTGGCTATGGCCTAGAATAACTGACAGACCATATTCAAAGGCAAAAAATGTTTCAAAACCATCTTACCCTGTCTTGGCAAGATTTGACAGTCCTGTTTATACATTTCTGGATACTATATCTTGTCAGTGGTTGAGGCATGACCATTTCTTTGCCCAAAGGCCAGTTTTTTGCCAAGAAGAAGACAGGCTCCAAGTGGAGTGTTTTTGGTATTCAACATTCTCTTGGGAATAGATCGGTGCTGCCAGGAGTAATTATGTGTCATGTCAACAAAACCCTAAGTTATTTAAATGCCATGTTCCACAGATCCTTGAAGTGATTGAAGATTATCTATCTATACAGAATATGATCTCTATGTATCTAAAGAACCTGATTAGTCTAACTATAAGTATGACAAACATAGATTACTATTGATCTATAATTCTCAATACCTATCTAACTTAAAGACTAAGACAATAAACAACTGTGCAATAAATTAGGACAATGACCTCCAAATGTAAACATTGTACAAGTATTTTGATCAGAGGCAGAGTGTACACTGCAATATGGTAAATATATATGTATATATATATATATATATATATATATATATATCCATACATAAAAATGTTTTAAACACAGGTAGAAGCATGCATGCATACAATATACAATATAATTTAAGTTTGTATCAATATACAAGAATCTATACCAATGTAATTGTAAACAATAACTCACAAATACCAATCTATTATCCCATCATTCCCTTTTTTTTTCAAAAAGATCCCTGAGCCTATAAAATTCCTCCCCCAACCCTCAACCGTATACCAATTATAATCAACCCCTAAATGATGTCCCTAAACCTGAGGACAAACTTTGCTGGGAGAGGGGACGTCATCCTCTAGAATTACTTCCAGCTGTCATGGAGGTGACGTTCTTTCTAGGGGATCCTGTGAAAGCAAAATGATGATTACATTTCAAGATTAATGTCTGGTAAGATTGCAAATAGTCTCTGAGTATTTTGTGGAAGTCTGGCCAAATCATTGTAAAAGATGTGCACCATTTCAGTGAACCAAGTTGAAACCATCTTGTGCAGCTGGTACCCAAAACAGGTCTTGTAGTAGTGCTATCAGTGTCATGACATCATAGCAACCAGGTGGAGTTGTTGTTATGGGGCCCCATCTTCTTCCTGGAAAATTCAAAGATTACTGCAGGAAAATTCATTGTTCATTGTGGAAAACTTAAGCATTACATATATAGACATATACAGACATATATATTCAATGAAAGGTATGATAAAATTAAGAATAGGTATGAAGAAAAGCAAAGATACTTTCTAAATACTTTTTTCTTTCTGTCCCACATCAAACGGCTCTTGACATGAGATAGAAACGCTGGGTGTTTTCTTTTAACCACATGCTTGGATTTAAAGAAGGTCAGAGCCGTTGTCCAACTCTAAAACCAGCTTTATATATTCATAAACATATACATACATATGCATATATATAGATGTATACATTGTATCATTTGTACTTATGAACAATATTTGATTTTCTTGATGATCCTTATTGAATAGTTATTTTTCTACCTGTCATCATTCAAGCATCAGGGGTTTCTTGAACTTTTGAATATGAGTATTTTCCTGTAAAGACAATAACAGGACCCTGCCCCCATCCTAAATGCTTTTCTTACCACCTGTATGGTCATCACCAGTGTGGCCGAGCTGTCATTTTCTGTTTCAATAGGTTTCTCCTTTTCAAAGCGAATCTTTATTAATTTTGATGGCATCCATAATTTTTCATCTCCTGTGGAAACAAGAGCAAAACCCCTTCCCCAACGTAGTACATCTCCTGGTTTCCATTGTGAGGTCAACACATCCTTGAAATATACTGGTTGATTCATTTCAGAAGTTTTTTCCATTATCCAATGCCTCTCTGCTGCTGTTGTTCCTTTCTCATTAGTGTTAAGAAAATTCAAGGTTAACAAAGCATGTAATCTTTTTCTGGGGGTATTTTCTGTCCCTTTCTGTTTGTTCAGCATATCCTTTATTGTACGATTTGACCTTTCTATAACTGCCTGACCTGTAGGATTATTTGGTATACCTGTAATGTGCTTTATATTATAATAAGAAAAAAAGCGTTTCATTTTCTTAGATACATATGCTGGACCATTGTCTGTCTTTATTTGTGCAGGTATACCCGTGATGGCCATAACTTCCAATAAGTGTGGGATTACCGAATCAGATTTTTCTGAGCTCAGGGCAGTTGCCCATTCGAAACATGAATATGTATCTATGGTGTGGTGTACATATTTTAATTTACCAAATTCCGTAAAGTGGAACACATACATCTGCCAGATTCCATTCCTTTGAGTACCCTTTGGGTTACTTCCTGCAGGCAATGGTGTTTGATTATAGAAAGAACAAGTAGGGCATTTCTTTATAATCTCCTTAGCTTGTTGCCAAGTAATAGAAAACTCTTTCTTTAAACCTTTGCTATTGACATGATGTTTTTCATGAAATTCTGAGGCCTGCAACACGCTTCCAATCAATAATTGATCAATTTCAGCATTACCTTGTGCTAGAGGACCAGGCAGACCCGTATGGGATCGGATGTATGTTATGTACATAGGACAAAGCCTATTCCTGATTATGTCTTGCACCTGGATAAACAATGAAGTCAATTCTGTGTCATCTGGTATAAATTCAGTGGTTTCAATATGCAAGATAACTCTTTCTGCATATTGTGAATCTGTAACTATATTAAGAGGTTCTTTAAAATCCCTTAGCACCATAAGAATGGCACATAATTCTGCCTTCTGGACAGAATTATAAGGGCTTTGTTCTACCTTACTCAATTCTTCTGATTTGTAACCTGCTTTCCCTGATTTATTTTCATCAGTATAAAATGTACGGGCTCCAGTTATTGGTGCATCATGTACAATTCAAGGAAGAATCCAAGAAGTTCTTTTTATGAGGTTAAGTCTATCACTTTTGGGAGAGTTGCTATTAATTTCTCCAAAAAAATTTGCACAAGCTCTTTGCCATGGTTCATTGTCTTCCCATAACTTTTTTATTTCATCAGTAGTAAAAGGCACTATAATTTCTGCTGGGTTTATAGCTGCTAGTTGACAAAGTCTCAGTTTACATTTTATAATTAATTCAGAGACTTTTTCCACATAAGTTTTTAATTTTTTACTTGGTTTATGTGGTATAAATATCCATTCTAAAATAATAACTTCCCTCTGCATTAAAATCCCTGTAGAAGAAATTCTGGAACGCAATATGACTAGGATACATTTAAGATTTGGGTTTACCCTATCCACATGTGCCTCCTGTAATTTTTCCTCAACCATTGTCAGTTCCTTTTCTGCTTCAGATGTTAATTTTCTGGGACTATTCAAATCTGTATCACCATCTAAGGTTTTGTTTAAATGAACTATTAAATCAGGTGTTATCCCAACAGATGGTCGTAGACTGGAAATGTCTCCTAACAACCTTTGAAAGTCGTTAAAAGTCCGTAACCAGTCTCTCCTAATTTGTGCCTTTTGTGTTCTAATTTTCTGTAAACCTATTCTGTAACCTAAGTAATTAACAGAATCTCCTCTTTGAATATTTTCAGGAGCAATTTGTAATCCCCATTTAGGCAAGACTTCCTTTACTTCTTCAAACATCTTTTCTAAAGTATCTATATTTGAATCAGACAACAAAATGTCATCCATGTAATGGTAAATTATAGACTTAGGAAATTGTTTACGAATTATTTCCAATGGCTGATTTACAAAATATTGGCACAATGTGGGACTATTGAGCATCCCCTGTGGGAGGACAGTCTATTGATATCTCTTAGTAGGCTGATAATTATTGTAAGTAGGCACCGTGAAGGCAAATTTTTCTCTATCCTTTTCTTGTAAAGGTATAGTGAAAAAACAATCTTTCAAATCAATAACTATAAGAGGCCATCCTTTTGGTAATAAAGAAGGCAATGGAATCCCAGATTGTTAAGGACCCATAGGTTGAATTACCTTGTTGACAGCTCTTAGATCTGTCACCATTCTCCACTTACCAGATTTCTTTTTTACAACAAACACAGGAGAATTCCAATGGCTGGTTGATTCTTCAATATGGTAAGCTTCTAGTTGCTCTTGTACCAGCTGTTCCAAAGCCTGTAATTTATCTTCAGCTAGAGGCCACTGCTTGATCCATATTGGCTTCTTAGTTAACCATTTTAAAGGTAAGGCTGTTGGTACCTCTAAATGTTTGCTAGTTGCTGTATGTTCTTGTACAGCCTGAGTAGCTGGTGACCTTTTCCATAATACCTCACTATATCCTTCCCAGAATTATGAGTTCCTGGGACTACAGGAATGTTAATCTGGGTATTCCATTGCTGTAGCAAATCACGGCCCCATAAATTTATTGCTATATTGGCTATATATGGCCTTAGTCTTCCTATTTGCCCTTCAGGTCCTACGCATTCAACCCATCTCGTGCTTTGTTTTACACGAGATAGGGTTCCAATTCCCAGAAACTGAACATCTACTTCTTGAAGAGGCCAATTCGGATGCCAAGATTCTGGAGTAATTATGCTTACATCCGCACCCGTGTCTAATAAGCCTTCAATAAAGATGCCATTTATATGGACTCTTAGCTTTGGTCTTTGATCATTAATTGAAGTCTGCCAAAATATACGTTTACTCTGTCCTACTGGATTTTTTGACTCATCCTCCACATTTAACTCATTATTTATACCTGTATTGCTTTTTACAGCAGGCATTGGATTTTTTAATTTTCTTGGTGAGACACGTTTTCCACTGCAACTGGGAGTGACTGGGCCGCTTTTGGCTTGGGGGCGTGCGAGAGGCCCCTCAAGGGGTTTCCCGATGGTATTGGGTTGCCTTGTCTGTCTGTTGTTGACCTGCATTCATTGGTCCAATGTCGGCCTTTACCGCACCTCCTACATATACCGGAAGGCTGAGGTCTCCTGTTTTTGTCCATTCCCAGAGGAGATATTCCTAGACATCCCTCGTCTTCAGTCCCTTTTCAGATGTCCTAATTTACCACAATTAAAACATTTGGCTGGTTGATGCCTCCTCATTGCTTTGGAAATTGCTTCACCTACCCAAGATTGATCATTATAGCCAAACGTCTCAACATTCATCATATGTGTATGTTGAATCCATTCATCCATAGGTGCTGATCTAGACATTAAAGGCCCAATTATCCTTCAGGTGATCCTTCAGGGTTCCTGCTTCATGAAAGAGTCTGTGAGACATTCTGCAGGACACAGAAGAAAGTAACTGAACTTTCTTTGAATTTTCCTGCATCATGGAAATGTCTGCTGGATACTATGGGCCTGTAGGCTGAAGATGGATGCCCCAACAGTACAGAGGAACTTTGGGTGACTGTCCAGGCAGCAAGATGTCTCTGTCATTTCTAGAGTTTGGAAGTTTCTTATTTCTTGTTTACTTAGGTAATATTTTATCCTTCTGGAGTCTTTGATGGAGTTGAAGCATGGATAGTTATAGTTATAGTTTTCCTTTGTCATGATAAAAGATAAAATAGGTAGTAACTGTAATTCTTGCTTGATAACTGTTTTGTTATATGTAACTTTACTATGTTAAAATGAAAGCCTTTCTTTTTTGTTTAAATAGAAAAAGGGTATATGGTGTAGGAGGGTCCTTCTGTATTTGGGTTGCTTTTATTGGTTAATAAAGAAACTGCCTTGGCCTTCTGATAGGGCATGACCTAGATAGACAGGATAAAGAGAACAGAATGCCGGGAAGGGGACAGAGTTGGAAAGAGCTGCCATCATGAAGCTGCCAGGTCAGTCATGCTGAATCTTTCCCAGTAGGCCACGACTCGTGGTGACACACAGATTATTAGAAATAGGTTAAAAAAATATGTGAGAGTTAGGCAATAAGAGGCTAGAGCTAATGGGCCAGGCAGTATTTAAATGAGTACAGTTTCCATGTAATTATTTTGGGTATAAGCTAGCCAGGCACTGGGTCGTGGGAGCTGGGCGGCCGCCGGGACCAAAAGCAAGCCCGCGTACCTCATTGCTACAGAGTGGCAGACCTGATGACATCATAGCTTCAAACACCCCCATAGAGGAGTTGGAGAAGAGTCCATGGTCCAGTCGTTCCTGCCTCCACAAAGAGAAGTGCCTGGTTACTGAACTGGCTACCACCACTCTACACAACAGGGTGCTATGCTGCTCCAAGGAAGAGATGTTGACCTGCTTCCAGACACTTGGGACACATGCAGACCCAGAGGCCCTGGTGAGATGACCTGACTGCGATGACTACAACTTTCCGCAGTTTGAATCCTGTTTGCTTTGGAGCTGAGATGCACTCTGAATATTTGACTGTTTTAATCTTTGAGACACAGAACTCATTTTGGTTAAAATATTGAACCTAAGAACTAAGACCTAAGCTTTCCCCTTAGGGAAAGAAAGACTCAAAATAAGGAATGACTAAACTCCTCTTCAGTTAGGAAGGGGGAAAGCCCTTCTTGAACTGCTGTTCAGAGACTGGAACTGGTATTTGATAATAGCAATATCATTGCACTCTTATCCACCAGTAAAGCTTTTCTTGTCTTTTGATTAATGTGGATTTAAGAAAACTGTGATATGTTTAACTGTTGATTCATTATTATGGTATTGACCTAAAAATGACAATATTTGTAACTGTATATAAGATGTTAAGGAAAGTTGGTATTGACCAATAATGCTAAAAATCATGGTACTGACCTGGTAATATTTGTAACTGCGTATTAGATGTTTAGAAAAGTTGGTATTGACCAATAATGCTGAGAATTATGATATTGACCTGATAAATGTTTGTAATTGCTTATAAGATGTTGAGAAAAGTTTGACACACCCTGTAAATCTTTTGGTTTAATGCATATGTTAAGAATTTTAGATTTTGAGACAATGTAAAAGATTTAAGAGTTGCTCTAAACTAGCTGAAGAAGAATTCTCAACTCAGGTGATTCACTTCTCCTTTAGATAGGAGACTATTGCCTTTGGGAGCATGATTATTCATAAAGCATTTTAATTTATTCTGACAAGAAAGTATGACTGTGAGATGCAGAGCCCAAAAAGTATCTCTCTCCATTAATCTCTTTTCTTCACAGAGGTCAGCAGTCAATGATGGGTTTGAAGCTTTTTCTCCCCAGGTGCCTAAGACAGGAGCTTGCATATATGAATGCCTGTTCCAAAATGGGAAAATTTGGGTAAATGAAGAGGTCTTCTCCCAAGCCAGGCGAAATAATCTGTCCTGTTGCAGAACCACAGGTTTTATTAAAATTAATAAGAGAGAGTAGATTCTAGGCCCATATTTCTATTGGTATTGCAGCCAGGCTGTGAAGCCATAATTCCCCATCCAAAGTAGTCACATAACCTTCCAGACAGGCTGTCACTAACCTAACAAAAGGTCAGGATGTTGCACTGATCTTTCTATGTAATTTTGAGGATGCCTGAAAAGAAATGCTAATTCAGCCTACATGACAGCTAGCATACAGACCAGGAAGATGTTTGGACGTGACTAAAAGCCATTCACCTGGTTACCTAGGAAACAGAATGCTAATGTATTCCCCCCTCAGTTTATGTTGTGATCTATAAGGCTGTTTGGAGAATAAATGTGAGAAATTCTTTAACATGTGAACTCAGGATTTTATGAAGGATCTCTGAGAATCTCCCTCCCGATAAAGCCAAAAAGAAAAAGATAGCAGTCCTTAAGAGAAGCGATACAATAGCAGCTTGGTCTTCCTTCCTCTGTCTTTACCATGTGAGAGCATGAAAGAATCCCATCTGTGTAACCAGGAAGAAGAAGGTCCATCCCTATCATACACCAATCTGTTTGATCTGGAAGTCCAAGGGTTGGGAGACAAGTTTATTTGTTTTTTAAGCCAACCAATCTCTCATATTCAGTTACAATAGCCAAAAGGATTAAGATACTATGGTGCTACAACTGTCTAAAGGGCTCAATAAAACCCACCATTTGGGAAACCAAATGGCTTTTCTAAGGTAAAAGAAGAAGTTTTGCATCTTTCAACATTATTGGGGAAGCTACCTTGAAGCTAATACCAGTCTACTGGGTAGTGAACATCAAATTTCAACACAAAGCTTTTACTATTTCTTTAGCTCCAGCTCCATTTTTCAAGCTGTAATGTTTCTTCTTCCCAAAATTTTGGTCAGAATTGAGACTCCAGTGACAAATTTTGAAGGTAAAGAGGCCTCTGTTGCAAAGATGAAGCTGTGGACTTAGAAAGACACTGAGTTTATAATCTGTCAAACCTCTTCATAAAAATTGTTACCTTCCTTCCTCTGTCCTGCCCTCTGTTCTGCCCACCCTCCTTCTCTCCCTTGCTTCCTCCCACCCTCTCTCCCTTCCTCCCTTCATTTCTTTCTCTTTCACAGATCTCATGTATCCAGTCTGGTCTCACACAGTCTATGTAGTTGAGGATGCTAGTGAACTTCTGATCCTCTTGACTCAATAGACTTCAGAGTTCACCTGTGCTAGGCAAGCACTCTACCAACTTAGCCATATCTCCTGCCAAGAATATACTTTCTCTTTTGAACAGTGTAATTCATAGTTAGAGACAGGAATGCTAACTTTGATGGGTGCCAAAAGAAAAAAAAAGATAGAAGAAAGAAAGAAAGGTGTGGCTTCAGAACCACTTAGGTGAGATACATGAATTTTGGAAGTTAAATTACATCAGGCTAGGGCACTTCCTGTTATAATTTCTGCAAGTGTCAGAGAATTGAGTGTGTCAGTAGGGTTAGACAATTTGGAACACAGGATACCTGATACCAGTTCATGAATAGAGTGATAAATAGAGGTGACATTGTACTGTCCAAATAATATAAATAAATTCAAGCACAGAGTATATCTTCTCTTTGAAAAATGTAAGTTTGATTTTTATATACACTTGTTAACCTTTGCAACTTGAAAATGTTATTCAGTTTTTCCTGTCTGTGATAAAATATCCAAGACAAATAACTTAAAGGAAGAAATATTTATTTTAACTCATGGTTTCAAAAGTTCTGTCTCATGATTGGTCAGCTTCATTCTTTTGTGCCTGAGGCAAGAAACAATATCAGGGTAAGAATGTCTTGACCAATGGAGCATGGATTGGAAGAACATACTCATCTCATGGCTGCCAGGAAGCAGAGATAACAGGTTTAAAAAGATGACAATAAATTGGCTTCAGCTGCCAGAATTTAGTGCCAGGCTGTAAACTCTTTGACATCTCATTCACAAATTTTTAAATTTATAATGAAAGACAAATGAAAAAAGGTTAGTCTCACTGAAAGGACAGCAAAACACCTGAGTGCTATGATAGAGGAAGAGGGAAATCTGCAAAATATTTTCTTTAAATATATTTGTGTTAGAACTTAACGTTAGTTTTTACACTGACAGAGGCAGTTCCTTGACTCAATTCTGGCAGCTGAGTGCTAGGGTCATCACTGCATTTTAGGTTAACTCTTTGATTAGTGTTGGTTTTATGCGGGAATGCTGGACTTTGTCATTATTATGATTTCTAAATTCTCATTACTTTTTGAGGTAAGGCAATAGCTCAATCACATGCAAACTCACAATGAATAAGCAAATTGGCCAAAACAACCTGTCAGAAGACCAAAAGCACAGTAACTAATAATGTGTACTCCTAGCAAATCACAACATGCCAACAGGGACTGTTAGGAATAATTCCTAACAGAGTCTCTCTGCTGGCACAAAGAACTCCAATCAAACCAGGTTAAACCAAATAAAAAATGCCCACATTTATTTATTTATTTATTTATTTATTTATTGGTTTTTCAAGACAGGATTTCTCTGTATCTTTGGAGCCTATTTTGGAACTAGCTCTTTTAGACCAGGCTGGTCTCAAACTCACAGAGATCTGCCTGCCTCTGCCTCCTAAGTGTTGGGGTTAAAGGCGTGCGCCACTATCGCCCACCTGAAAATGCCCACATTTAATGGATGCTTGGGTGGCCTGGAGCATGGCAGGGGGATGACAGAGGGAGAGCATACACAAACCCAAAACAATGTGTTCCTTTTTTCAATGAGAGCATAAAAATACCCTGCGGGACTGATCCTGGCACTTCCCAGGGATGGGTCAGCACTTGGCAGGCTGGGAGTTGGAGTCCAAGTGCTTGGTAGGCTGGGAATTGGTTTCCAAGTGCTTGGCAGGCTGGGAATTAGAGTCTAATTGCTTGGCAATCCCCAGGCCAGGGGCTGGGGTGACATTTCCAATTCAATATTACATTCCAGACTCTTTGGATATAGGAGTGTTAGAGGGCTGGGGTCTCACTTTTGGCCAAACATCTCAGAGTCCTTGGATATAAGAGCATTGGCTCAAGTCTGGCTACTTTCTGCAGGCATGGGGAGACATGGGAAAAAGGGGAGCTGGGAGTTGGTGCATTCATGCTCAGTGAGAGGTGTGGCTGGGGCAGCATCTGGGTTTCTGTCATCCTGGAATCCTCAGGAACTCTTTTTGGGTGGGGGAGATGAGAAGGCAGGTGGCTAGGACAAAAAAAATTGTTATTATTGGCCCTATGAAATAGGGTTAGCAATGTGATTGAACACAATAGCACATAAAACCAGATTTTAGTTGGCAGGTATCCTTGATCCAGAAGAGTTGGTATTAATGGCAAAGTCCCAGGAGGTGGTGCAGGTCTATGGCATTGTCCGCGGAGTGCTTTGTAGGTTGGTCTTGGCCCAGGCAACAGAAGTGACCTGTAAAATATGCTTGAAACTGGCTGGGGTTAGCAAAAGGCTCTGGAGACTTTTGTTGTTGTTGTTTGTTTGTTTGTTTTGTACCAGACCTGATTTTTGATACAGCAGTAGAACTTTCCAGGAACCTGTAAAGAGAACTGGAACAGACTTACATAGCTAAACCTCTGAAGATACACCTGAAATCTGTTAATCCTGGACTATGAAGCCTGTTAAAGAGGCATACCTGTCTGTATTTTAGCAGGAAACTTTATTAAATGTCATGGATGAAGTAATAAGTTAACAGTTCCTTAAGCTGTCAAATGCCATTAGACAGATCTGGGAGGAATAAATGAGCAAAAATGAGACAGCGTTTTAGCTACACAGGCAATCCCAAATCCTCTCCTTGGTCCTTGGAGAACACCAGTCTTGAAGCAGTGCTTGCCATTAGTTGCTGAGTAGAGGCCCAAAGATTTTTCCTGAGGGGAGGGAGATTTAGTCTACCTGTTTTGGCAGGATGAGGAGATCGATTTCCCTAAAAGCATCCAGGAAGCTGAAGAGGTAGAAGGCTGCTTTTGCTGTGTGGGTTGCTCTGCCAAACCCAAAGGCAAAGCCTGGAGGCAGAAGGTCTTCTGTCTTCTTGGAGGAGCTAAAGGGTGCTGCAGAAGCTGGCGTGTCTGTGTTAGAGGCTCATTTTGTTAAAACGCCATACCCTCAGATCTGTAAAGGCACTTGAGAACTAGGTACCATTACCTGTTATTTAAACTGAGCATATAAGCTAAATTTAGTCGTGTATTTTATTCAATAAGTTACAGTTTGCCAATGCTAATAAATGTAAGAAGATTAAAAGGAATATTTTAATAAGTCAAAGAATCTTAAAATGAGCACACATGCATATAGAAACATTTATAAAATTACACAGACATACTGTGGCCACATTATTTTAACAGCAAGACAAGGCACTTTTAGAAACCTGTGTAGGCAGGCAGCAAAAGCCAGAAAAGCACAGAGGTGGTCCCATTAAGGACCAGACAAGCAGATGCTGCAAGAGGGAACCGAAACATAAGGATGAAACATCCATACAGTTTTAAAGTGGAAGGACAGGGGACAAACAAAAACAAAAACAGGAAAAAAAACCCAAAACAGATTCGTCGTAGAGATTCAAATAGCTGGGGGGGGGCAGGGTGATCCCAGAATAGGCGGCAGAAGCCAGGGACAGTGGAAGAATGGCGGGAAACAGATTTTTTTAAAATCCCAGAGTGAGAGAAACAGTAAACAGCTGGGGGAGGGGGCAGAATGATCCCAGCATAGGTGGCAGGGGCCAGAGAGGCATAGCAAACAGATGACGGCGGAGGGTTGTTCTGAAGGGATGGACGATGGCCTCCATTGTCGTCAGCTAGTGGAAAGGGAGTCGGGTTTAGATCCCTGAATCTGGAATGGGATGGGAGCTGGCTGTGCCTCCAGGCATGGAGTTGGAGCCTCGTGGGCTATGGAGAGGTGTAAATGAGGGTGGAACAAACCATGGGCAATGAATCAGCAGAGAAGAAGAGGGAGAAAGTGGGGGCAGGGCAAACTTCAGGGTACAAATCAGTGGAGAAGGAGAGGCAGAAGAGGGGCGGGAGTGCATATCCAGAAACCGCAGGTTATGGAGCATTATTATTATTATTATTATTATTATTATTATTATTATTATTTTGTAAAACACAGCTCAAGGGCATTTGAGTAATTGGCTTGGAATTGTAAGGACCCGTTTTAAAAGTCTATGCCCAATGGGACTCAAGTCTGTTGTGATGTGTCCAACAAACAGAACCCTTGAGTCAAAACGGGGTGCATCAGAAATGAGTGGGGGATGTAGCTCCACACCCAAGTCCCATCTCAGCAAAAGCCTGGCTTTTGCCATGTGGATCAGGCTCCTGGTGCAGTCCATGGCTTCAACAAAAGCTCAAAAAGTAAATGGGTCACCCCGGGGACACTACCGGCATAAAGCAAAAGACGGGGAAAGCACCGAGTCCAAAGCCGTCTGGTGGAGAGCACAGGGATGTGCGTTTCTCAGCATGGTGGTGTTGCCCCCATGGGAAAAAACAGACCCATCTCAGTGGGACCTCCAAGATGTTAGGAATATTTCCTAACAGAGCCTCTGCTGGCACAAAGAACTCCAATCAAAAGAGATTAGACCGAATCAAAAATGCCCACGCTTAATGAATGTTGCACTCTTGGGTGGCCGGGAACATGGCAGGGGGGAGACAGAGAGAGAGCACAATGCAAAACCCCAAAACACATGCTCCTTTTTCTGGAGCCAGCCTAAATACCCTGTGGGAGTGGTCCTGACCCTCCCTGGGGAGGGATCAGTGCTTGGCAGGCTGGGAATTGGAGTCCAGTTCCTTGGCAATTTCCAGGCCAGGGCCTGGGGTGACACTTTCAACTCGATATTACATTCCAGACTCTTTGGATATAGGGGTGTTAGAGGGCTGGGGTCTAACTTTTGACCAAACATTGACCACCAGTTTCAAAAAGACGAACCAAAAAACTCTTGCAACAGTTTAATTTCCCTAACTCCATAAAACTCCCAACCTTTTTTTTTATAATAAAGAGCTTCTGTATTGGAACTCTCAGAGTCTGTGTAATTGACTCTGTGTCTTCTCACCTCCTGTACCCCAGAAAAAGGGATCACACAACAGGTAGAAGGAACAAGGCCCACAACAATTCTTTTTAATATTCTCACAAATCAGCTTCTATAAAGGAACCATCAATCTAAAATAGCACATTGTTCTTGACATGTTGCCTTTAACCATTACAGTCTTCCAGATAACCAATTCCTTTTATACGAACATTCAAATACAGCTCACAGGAAGAATTATGAGTCAACAGAGTGGAAGTGATTTTATAAGCAAGTCTATCTGCAACTTGAATATGTATAGGAGTGTACATATACATTATACTTTATACCTAGCATCATAAGCTGACTTATTCAAATTGGTTACACACACACATATTAAAGAAGAAATCAATAAATAGCCAGTTCTTTCATGGCTCACTTACTTTCTCTCTCTAAAGAAAAAAGAACTTTTTATGTCTTTGAAAATAAAATTCCCCTACAAATTTAGAAATTTTATCAACAAGCATATGCAAAATAGTCTTACACATTCTGCTAATTTTCAACTTTAAATGTTGTTAGCTTAAGAATACTACATCTAGGATGGAGGATTTATAAGGCAAGTGCAACAAATTCAATATTATAATAATAAAATTTAGCTGTCTTTATAGTTAGCTTAGGTTGATCAACTCTTCTCCAATATACTATCTAGACAGAGGCTTTGATAGGAATGAAACCTAGAGAGAAATTCTTTACAAACTATGAAAGGCAGACTGGATTTATAAGCTATATTCTGGCAAGTGGGTAAATATCTTTCTAATATTTTAGCCTCTATTTGAAAAATATCATGAGTCCTACTTCAGACCAAAGGAATTATTTATTTCTGCTTCTGTTTTGCCAACATTAGTGATGACTGAAAGTGAGACATCTGAAATACTTAGGGTGGATACTTCAGATCCTTGTTTCTCTGAGTTTTGTAAATTCTTTTCCATTTCATGATATTCAACTGTTTTTTAAAGCAAGCGCCCATCAAAGAAAACAATGCAGGTAGAGCCAGTGTAAGGGAAGACTGATTTGTGTCAGAGCTTGAAGAAAACCTGTCAGAGTTTCAACAGATTCACAAGAAACCAGAGTCCTCCTATAATTGAGAAACCAGTGCCTTCTGAAGTGAGGAAGTGTGGGGACATTAATTCTTCTGAAAAATCTCTGAAACTTGAATCCAGCTTTTCTGTGATATAAGATAGTACTACCAGACATCTCTAACCTTCAGACTTTAAGACAGAGCACTGTCATCTACAGAGGTCATACTTGAGAATCAAGAACATGAATCATGCTATCAAGTTACAAAAGAATATTACAAAAAAGAAGCATCCCAATGTTTGAAGCAAGTTTACAACTTCAAAATGGCTGTTTTCCTGGCTGTGTTGGGAGAGAGTATGCAGCATGTAGGCACAGGCTGGATATACCTACAAGTAGAAAAAGGACACTTATCTAGATTAAAATTGCTTAACTATGTAATTATCTTCTATACATCAACTCCCTTGAGTCTTAAGAAAGCATACCTGTGTTTTGATGTTTATTTTAAAGAAAGAAGCCATGTAATCTTCAATTAAGGAGTTGGTCAAAGCAGTCACATTTAAGCTTTTCCCTGGCCTCTGTAAAAATTCAAGTTAAGCCCCTGTATAATCTACACACACAGGGATAGAATAGATGGAATTTTTTTAAAGGCTAAGGCAAAAAGAAATCACTAGTTAACCTACAATTAGCTGTAGCTGCCTAGTACTTTCTCTTCATCAAGATTTCACTCTTTTTAGCATTATCTTTTTGTCATTTAATTTTATTTGGTTTCATCAATATATTCCTCAGAGGTGAAATAGCACTGTTTTATGGATGAAAAGTGAATCCAAACATGGAAAGCTGGCTATGTGACCTTCATAAAGTCACCTCTCTGAGGATCTTTTCTCACCTTTAAAATGACAATAATGAAGTCAGTCTCATGGTGCTCTGCAAGCTTTTAATGAACTTATATATAGAAGCAGGAAACTGTTGGAAAAATTGAAGGTTTGGGGGTCAGGATGATGTGGTTTCTATCATGTTAGAACTATGGGACACAGGGGAAAATATTATTTGAGGTGTTTCATTGTCAATAAAATAAAAATGTAAATTCACTGGCTCAGAATGACTAGCTACAGCCTGAGGTATCCTGCCATTATCTCCACACCACTGGAATCACAAGCACCTACTATTGTACCCAGCTTTTTATGTGGTATTGGGGATTGAGTTCAATGAATAGTTTAGTTCATAAGTGGTTGCTGTACAACTATTTCTTCAGCTCTTCCTCTGATTTTTATTTTTAAAAAAACTGATAAAGAATGATATTAGACTCTTGTGCTAATTTTATTATGCTTTTGTTTCTCTCAAAGAATTGGTAAAGATTGTTGATAAAGTCACATTACAACATAAAACAGGAGTTCCCAACCCTCTTTGCAGCAGGGTAAAACAAAGAACTGAAAATCCTCTGCACTGAGTCCTCCAATCAAAGTACTGGAAGACCATCACTTGGATCTGTATTCACATAGGAGATTTTTTTAAAATAAAAATTGTTTTCAAGCTATGGTAAAATATTCATTTAAGCACAGTGTTGTTATGAAAATTGAGGATATTGACAGCAATAACCCCTTTTTATACCCTTCATCTTGAGAAATTGACAAACTGTACACATTAAACTGTTATGCCCAGATCACAAGCCCCAGAGGGAGACCACCAGAAACCAGAGCAGACCGGACTGCAAAATGCAAGGTTAACTCCTTTATTGCAAGTACAGGCTAGCCAGGAACTTCTCCTCCAATACCCCCAAACAGCAAGGTAGAGAGAGAAGTTAAAAGTTCCTTTGAGGGTTAGTTTTTAAAGGTGAAACGGCAAGAAGGCCTTTCAGAGCTGCTTTGGCATGGGTGCTCTTTCCCATCCTGCTATGTCAGCTTGTTCTTTGTTTTTCTTCATCTCCAGTTGGCTGGCTGAGTGTCCTTGTGCTTTGAAATTTCTTGGGTGGAAGGGGAGGAAGTGAAGCTAGTCTGTGTTTCTAATTTTAAAACATTCTGCTAGAAAATTCTCATCCCTTTGAAAATAAGGTGTGAGGGCCTCACAAAACAAAAAGGTCCCACTTCCCTGCCATCCACCATTATGATATTTGTTGTTGTTGTTTTGTTTTTTGTTTGTTTGTTTTTGTTTTTTGCAACTGGGTTTCTCTGGATGTCCTGGAACTAACTGTTGTAGACCAGGCTGGCCTCAAACTCACAAAGATCCACCTGTCTCTGCCTCCCGAGTGCTGAGATTAAAGGCATGTGCCATCATTACCTAGCCTGTTGTGTTTTTAAACTAGATCTGACTAATGTAATTAACTAACTATAAGTAAATTACATCCTCTCTGTCCTTCTGCAATGGGCTTTATCACTTAGAATAGTCTTCAAAATTCACCCACACTGCAGTCAGGGTCATAATTTCCTTCCTTTGTAAGACCAAACCACATTGTCACATAGGTAGACCTTGTTTTTTTCTTTATATCCATACTTCTGAAAATTGGTACTTCCCCAGGTGATTTCAAAGACAGTATGGAACATTATGAATTTGTTTGTCGCTTTTTTTTTAGCAGTTCTAATCTGTTCCTCTCTAGCTGCGATTTGAGTAGGCATGCTGTCAGAGTGAACCATTACACCAATTTAACTGGCTAATCAAAGGTTTTTCTTTTTTGCTGTTTAAAATGTATAATATAAGAGAAAATAAAATAGGCAACATTTAATATTTAATTAATTAAATAACCCCCCTCGTGTGTGGTGTGTGTATGTGGAGCTGAGACTTACCAAATCTTTCCCAATCAAAAACCTATGAAAGCCACCTGATCATCAAGCCACGAATTAGAGTAGATGTAGTGGATTGGAGGCAAACCAAGATAATGTGTTGAACTGAATGTACACTGTTGAAATACAGTGTTTATAATTTCATTCAGAAGATGCGCAAAATAAACTAGAGGATTTCCATGAACTGGCACAACTCCTCACTTTTCATTGCTTAGAGTATTGCTTTGAACTGAATTTCTTTTGCAATGGTGTGTCAGATTTTAGACATCAATTTGTAGCACTCTTACACATTCATCTTTTATAGATTACAGAGCTAGACAAAGAACTGTTAGTGGCTTTGATCAAGATGTATGGATACACATTGCAATGCAAGATACTGCTGCAGCTCAAGAAATACACCACCCAAATCAAGGTTGCTTCCTCCTTTGGCATATTTCTCAACCACATGTAGCTTTTAATTTATTGTGATAACTTCTCTTATGTTATTGAAAATATGCAGCATGTATTTATCTAAGATAAATATGACTTTACTTGGTATGTTTTGGGGAGTAATAACATACACAATATGTACCAGAAAAATAAGGCAATTATATAATAATAAAAGTATTTTGAGCCATATCTGGTTGTGCCAGACTCCTTAAAATATATATATTTAACAGATGCAAATGTTTATATTCTATCATATGGAATATACTTATTCATCTTTCTTTTAAAGAAGTATAGAACTCCTGTTTTGTCTCAGCCAATTTATTTTTAAGTGTCATAGAATCTTCATGTAACTCAGTGTCACACTTGCTGTTAGCCACTTGACAGTGACATTGGCAACAAAATAAGTGAATTCACGCATTGTTTTAATAAACATGGAATATTGGTGGGATAAACAAATACATAGAGAGAAGCAAGAGTAGGTAAATGTTAATTAGCCAAAGTGATGCTACCTATATATCAAATTAGACTTTAAAACTATGATAGAGGCATATCAGACATTAAGGACATAAGTTGTATGCCTATCCATAACACCCATTATATGGTATATTCTGATGATGTGGGAGGTCCTTTTGTCTATGTGTTGCTTATATTGGTTAATGAATAAAGAAACTGCATTGGTCTGTTGATAGGGCAGAACTTAGGTAAGCAGGGAAACTGGACCGAATGCTGGGAGAAGGAAGGTGGAGTCAGAGAGAAGCCATGGAGCCGCTGCCAGCGTCAGACATGCTGAAACTTTGCCAGTAAGCCACTGCCACGTGGTGATGCACAGATTAATAGAGATGGGTTAGATTAAGATGTAAGAGTTAGCCAATAAGAAGCTAGAACTAAGGGGCCAAGCAGTGTTTTAATTAACATAGTTTCTGTGTGGTTATTTTGGTTCTGGGTGGCCAGGACGAACAAGTGGCCTCTTCCTACTTTCTGTATCTTCATAATGTTGTGAAAGGAAAGCTGAGTCCAGCTCTTAGGAGGAAACTAGATGCTGAAATGAAGGGACTCACTGAATCACCGGCTCTAAGTAGATAAGTATTACAAATTTATTACTCAGGATAATCTAAGTCCAGGAGCCACTATACTCCTCTTCTGTATGTGGCAAAAAGGCCTCATCCCTTCTCCTGCTGCTTCACTTATCCACAGAGACACTTCCAAAAATTGCACAAGACATTTCTGACCAAATGGTCAAGCCCTAGCAGTTATTGATAATAACTACAAAGTGCCAAGTGGAAAATAAAAGGCGGTAGCATTTTGTTCCTTCCTTGTTTTGCACACACACTGTGTGCAGATGTTATCAAGCTGGAAGCAGCATTAGCATTGGGTTGTCAGATGATGGAGATTCCTGAGCACCAGGCAAGATTCTTGGACTATACCAGCATCTCTCCTTACTAAAGGCCCACTGCTGACTCTGCTGCTCACATGGATTTGGGAGCTGTTTCCTCAGAGAGAGTCCTCTCAGAAGAATGCTTGTTTTTGTACGAAAACTGTCAAAAGTTAACTCAGTCCATTCTGTATTTGCACTTTATTTCCACCATTCTAAAGAAAATGCATATTTCGCTTAGCTAGAAATGTATGTGAATCAGAAAATCTTTTATAAGAAGGAAAATACAACTATAAAGAATTCTTAAAATAATATTTGCTAAGCATGAAAAAAATAATCACATTACACATTTCAGCATGCTTAAACCTTCAAAAAACATCACCATTTTAACAGAGAGCGCTGCACTGAAAAACTTCCTAGCAGTCTATTTTCCATACTTTCTAACAAGGTGTTCCCATCACGTGAACAATCCATAACCCATTCCAACACTCTCTTGCAGGGAAATGCACAGTTTGCTTTGCTTTGAGAAAGGCTTTTATTATGCAACCCTGGCTAGCTTAGAACTTGCCATATTTGCCAGCCTGGCCTCAAACCCACAGAGATCTGCCTTCTTCTTTCTTCCAAGTTCTGGGTTTAAAGGCATGCACCACCACACTGTCAATGTCTGTGTTATTCAATGATACCCAATGATCTTATCACCGTATTTTTAGAGGTGTATCTTCAAAAATTTTCAGTAGTTGTGCTGCTGAGTTGAAAAATGTAAACTTACTTTTAGGTATTTTCGATTCTTCTAAACCTCATCTTCCAAGGACTGGGACTGCTTCCTTTCCAGGCATCGATATATGAAGGTGACTCTGTCCTCACAACCTTTCTCTTTAATTTCTACATCTGTTAGGTGAGAGATGCATTTAATTAATTTACATTTATTTATTTATACTTATTGTGTGCGGCTGCATATGTGTGTATGGGTGTGCAAATGCCACAGTGTACATGTGGAGGTCAGAGGACAACTTGTCAGAATTGGTTCTTGCCTGGGAACTGAACTCAGGTCATCAGCTTGGCAGCAAGCACCTTAACTAGCTGAGCAACCACCAACCACTTGGTTTACATTTCTCCTTTTTTAATTTTAATTTTAATTAAATTTAATTTTAATTTTAATTAAATTTAAATTTTAATTTTAATTTTAATTTTTAAGTGAGATTTAACATTCAAGTACATGTTTATAGATTTTTTTTCTTATCTTTCTTGTGAATTGATAGTTTTAAAAATAGAAAACTAGAATATTCCATCCTATATCATGTGCGATAAACATTGTAATTTCTTCCCTATATAGAATCTACATGTTATAATTAATATAAGTGGTACAATTGTATGACCAAACTATGAGCAGTGACATTTCATTTCAAATGACATATTTTAAAGGCATATACTTTAACTTCTGTAATTCACTTTTTAGCTTTAAAAAAAAAAATACTGAGCCAAATCCAAACTAAATATTCAGAACGGTTAATAAAGAATATTTTGAGATTTTAATCCTAGATAGTAACCTGTTAATTACCTTATATGTTAGAACTTATTTGTGAAAAGGTGTGGGCACCGTTGTGTGTGTGCTCTACAATAACTGAGGAGTGTCTATAAAATCTTCCACTAGTTTATGGAATCATAAGGTAATAGGGTCACAAAACAGTGTTTGTGGTACTAAAATTTGTTCTACTTAGCAGGCCAGCCTTCCTTTGGGGTGACAGGGCTGTCATGAGTAACTATTTCCGATGTTTCTTTATGCAATCAAACTCATCCCTTGGGTTGGATATGATGTCATTTATGTTTAATGACATAATGACATAATGTTTAACGGGAGGCAGGCACAGGTGGAACTCCGAGTTCCAGGCCAGTCTTGGAAATTATTGAAACCCTGTCTCAGAACAACAACAACAAAAGATTGATTGGATAAATGGCTCAGGGGTTAAGACGGGTTATTTCTCTTGTAGAGAGCCTGCATTTGTTTCACACCCGAGGCAATTTATAACCAACTGTAACTCTAGCACCATGGAATCCAACACTCTCCTCTGGACTCAGCACCACATTTACATAGAGACATATACATAGTTTTTAAAAAATAATAAATCATTCTTTAAACATATTTTGGTATATAAATCCATTAACTTATGCAAATTTTGTGTGTCTGTAGCTTTTAAAATCAAAATGAAGATTTTGGAATATTCTGCTTTGAAATGTTATGTAATTTATGATTATAAGATACCTCTTACTTTTATTTTTCATTTGTTTGTTTTAGAAAAGTTAATCAGAAATTTCCTTGGGATTTTAGAATTTTTCACTACAGGTTATATGTATTTTCAGTTCCAAGATATTTTCTTGTTTCAGTCAGATTACATGACCCAAGAAATAAAAATTAGTAATTTAATGTCATTCACACAATATGAGTTTATAGACTTCAAAAATTTTTTATGATACTGAAAAATTTGGAGATTTTTTTACTTTCAAAAGTGATTCTCAAAGATATTCAATGGTTTACTAATATGTGTTAGAATTATAAGTTAAATGCTTTCTAATTTGTGTTTTTATAAAATATTTTTATAAAGCTGAAGGTATTTGCAAGTCTGTCTTCCCATCAGGCTGTTGATTCACACAGGCTGCATATGTACACTTTGGCTAATAAATTATCTAAAATTGTAAGATGCTTCCTTACCACCATTCACGTGCATGAGCTGGAAACACAGTGGCTATCTATCTGTAGTTCCAGAAACATGATCGGGAACATGAAGAGAGGCTGGGGGCTGGGCTTGGAGCTTGCTCATTATGCAGTGGTGTGTGACCACTGTGGATGGAGGGAAGGAAGAATTTGTCCAGCTTCCTTCAGTTTCTTCCTGTTGCCAAAGAAGTGTGAGTTCCTGTTTACAGTGGGACAAATGTTACTTTCTGTTTTCAGTCCAAGAGACTGACAGTTTTTCCCAGGAGCCAGAGCCCTGGTCCTAACTTGGGCCTTTGTTAACTCAGGGCAGGCTGGGAATTTCCTGTTGTGTATTGCATGGCTTCCTGAAGAGCAGGCTCAGAACAGTGACCTCAACTGAATCTAGTCTTGGGGAATAAAGGAACGGATTTATCTCATCATCTCTATCTATAATGTGCACATTTTTCTTCCAGTCTCTAACTGGCACTCACCTTTGTCTTCTAGACAGCATTTCTACAGCAAATACATACATATTTACTTTGAGGACATAGTAGGAAAATCCCATTGAGTAATTAATATTTACCTTTTCGGATAATTAACATGGCAGCTTGGGAACAAGCACTTATTAGCCAATATGGGCTACTCTTAGGTCTCTGGTTAACATGCTTATTAATTAGGCTATTTATTTTCCTTTGAAATAGATACTGAAACATACTGGTATTTTCTCTCTTTAAAATATATCTGATTCCTCTAAATAAAAGTTGAATTGTTTTATTCTTTTAAGAATGCTAAGAATTGAAACAATTTTTCTACATTCAATCAACCACCTGAAAGGAAAGATTGAAGACAGATAATTCAATCAACCACCTGAAAGGAAAGATTGAAGACAGATAATTATTCCTCCAGGTGCTCTACTTGTAGTGACCGTTGATTTGGGTTTTAAAATCTGGTTGGCCCTGCATTTTCCAAGCTGTTCTCTCCCGTTTAGAACCTTCAGCTACAAATGAAAGTATCCTCTTTGGGTGGTGTTTATAAACCACATAGAGGACTGACTGAGCTGAACTGGAAGTGGATCTCTCTTGGAGAGATTTGCATTTTCCATATTCACAAACCCTGCAGGCCAGGCTCCTTGGATTGCTTAGTCACAGAGTCATGGCATTCTAAAAGTTTCTTCTGGTTGTTTCTACTAGAGTGTTGATTGAACCAAAGGTGATCTTTGTTCCTTTTTCTTCCCTTGTTTTTATTTGTGGGCTGGTGGTTTTCTGCATTGGTCAGGTTTGATTCCTGTCTCTTTGTCTTGTATGAGTCTGTTTTCCAAACAGACTCTATCTACACTTGCACAAGTTCTCATGATAGTAGTGAACCTTCTTTCACTTCTAGATGTAGGATTCCTTATGTGTCTTTAGTTAGCCCACTGTTTTTTCTAATAACATGAGAACCCTGGAATACATGTGACAAGCTGGGTGTGTTGGAGTGTGCTTGTAAGTCCAGTGTTCTGGAGGACACATGAATATTCCTCTGATTTGGAAGAGTGCAAGATGACAAACTGTCTGATGGTGCCTGAAGGTCTAAGGTTAATGTCCAACCTCCAAATGCACTTGGAGGTCACACAAACACAGACACACACCTATTTTTATCTCTAATAGCTGTAAAAGTGTTTATACTTGGACAGTGTCCCAGACTGTAGACATATACGTAGAAAGAATCAGAGACATTTCTAGGCTGTCCTGATGTCCAGCTAAGACAAGATGCTACAGTAGCATTGGAAGGTCTATGTAGGGAAAACTTTTTTGCCTCCTAGCCAAAAGAGTGAAAACCACCCCTACTTAGAGAGATGACATTGTGTTTCCTTTTAAGAGTTAATCCAGTTGAGCAGGTCAATCATCTGGCCAAAGGAATGTAGTTTCACTGAAGAGAAAAAATAAATTATTATTTCTTTAATAAGACAATATACTATTCCATCATAGATTTCCCATGTTCTAGTATAGGCCTTAGGATGTGCATGGGTTCTGGTGTGTCTCTGCATTTTTCTGAGTCCTGAATTAAAAAGGAAAAACTTCACCTTTTTCTTTTCCTCTGCCTTCTGTTCAGATTCTGGCCAGAGTACTTTGAGCATTTTTGTTTCTTTACTCAAATTATCTCCTCCACAACACATGAATACTTGTCTAGTCATGTGGCTGACCACTGTCCTTAACTCAAACAGCTTGACCTTCTCTCCTCTCTCTCTCTCCCCTCTAAGCACCTAACTATAATAATACATCTTCTAAAAGTCATCCTTTGTAGTCCCTGAATTTTATTCTTTAAATTCATGATTCAGGCAACTCTAAAGCCATTTGTTCAAGCAGCTTTGATGGCCATTGAACTTCTGGGGTATTCAAAGAAACCTCCAGTCTTTACTAAAACTGAGAGCTTTCTGTTTCGATTTTGATTTTTTTTTATTTTGCTACCAGAGGAGTCAGAGCTAGAGAAATACAGGGTTCTTGCAAACTATGTACATCTATAATGAAACCAGTCACATGGCCTATTGTAGAACAAAAAAATCAGCTTTTCACATGTACCTTCTGAGGAAAAAAATATATTTTGTGCAAACGACTTTTACTTATCTTGAAACTACCGTATCATTTTTTAACTTAAACTTAAACAATGTTACAAGGAGCTGTTGTTGCATTTTTTTTAAGACCCTAATGAGATGATGAAGCTACAAACACCTCAGTGATTTGGGGCAGCTCAGGTTGGAGTAATATGCTCCTTCTGTGTAAGACAGCAAACAAAGACTCCTCCTGTGGATGATACAGGGACATGAGTTACTTGCAATTAAAAGGAGAGGTAAGGCTTCATCCTGTACTGGCTAGAGGAACAGTGAGAATGATTCTCTCATTGAAGGCATCTATTTACCACCTCATGCTTTTGCACGATGTAGTACATACTTATGCTTAAAATGACGGGATGTGCAGCCTGTTCTTGTGAGATGGCCTAAAGTTGAATAGCAGCCCATATGTCAATCAGGGTGCCCACCCCTCTTTCCTCTTCTGGAGACAGGCTTCTCCCTCTGCTTAAACTCATAAGCAGAGTCCTCAAAAGGAACTTTTGGTATTTGTTCAGGCACATCCTATTCTAGGGAGTTTATGTTTCACATTTTTCTCTCACTTTTAGTGAAACTGTATTTTCATTCCTCCTTCTTTGTGTCTTATTTATGTCATTGTTTGAAATACAAAAGAATTTTGACATTCTATATGGTAAGATTGGTATCTTTCACATCCTCCTCTCTATTATCAATCCTGTCTAACTGGTGGGTTCTCTTAGAAGAATTTCTTGGTGACATATTTAATGAGGCTACTTATTAATGATCAGTGTTGATTGGGAAAGGGGGAAATTAAGACTCTCAAATTCCTTTGTGGATCATTTTAGCGACAGGGACAATCTGAGTTGTTTCCTTTGTCACTGGTTCCTTGAGGCAGACATACTGAATTACTTGCAACCTGTTTATTATGCACAATGCTAGCTCATGACCTTACAATAAGCAATAATTCATTAAGAAATAACTGAGTCTTTTACTGTTGTTTTTCTTTTTCTTGTGTGCTCATCTCCATCACTCTGAAGTTTGGCTTTAAAACTACTCCACGATTTAACAATGGTAACGCTCTTCCTGATCTTCTCCCCTTATCTTGGAACTTCACATCCTTACAGTTTGCTTGCTCATTGCTTTGGATTTTATGTATGTTATTTGCTTGATAAGGTCACTAGAGTTTATGTTATTACCACGGAATATCCCAGGAGCATGTCTAGTCATGGCAAGTCTCAGCTACTCTTCTGAACACAAAGTAACAAAGTAAAATCTAAGTTCTAACAACCTGAAGTAAAATGCTGTAAAGAAATCAGAATTTTTTCTCTGCCTCTATTCTTGTTCTCTCATTTTTATTTTGTTATTAATAGATAAGATGTATAAAAATAAATAGTTCAGAGACTTCAACATCCACTGCCTCTGGGGCTCCATATTCCTTCCTACAACATTGGAAGAAAAGTTCAGCTTTACCTGAAGTCAGTGTGTCTCTAGGGATCCCAGATAAGACTCTGTTCACCATCAACTAATATTCCTTAAAGCATGTCCAACATCTCACAACAGCACCGCATGCCTTGGGATTCCTACTCCAGCTCACAGCCCTGGCACCTTTATTGGAGACCAGGCTGGTCCTACAGACTACACATAAGACACTGACCACCACCTAATAACAGTTTTTAAAGCCTACCCAACAACCACAGGCTGCACCCCTCCCCTAGGCTTCATATTCTGGCCTAAAACTTTAGAAGAAGATTTCATCTTTACCAGAGGCCAGGCCACATCTAGGGACCCAGAGCCCCAAAACTGCAGTGGGGACCCGCAAATGGAAATGAAGACTCAATATTTACCAGAATCCTTGGCCACTAAGACCAGAAGACCAGAGAGTAAAGAGAAACCAAGAAACACCTATTCAGTAAAAAGACCTATAACCATCCCAAATCCAGATGTCTGAATGCAGTGTAAGAACACAGTCAATAACAGAAAGGGTAATACAGTACCACCAGAACTCAGCAATTTAACAGGAAGACCTGACCCTTCCAATGCAGCTAAAGCACAAGAAAATAAACTTAAAAATAACTTTAAGATGATAGAAGTCCTTAAATAAAAAATGAAAAAAATCCCTTAAAAAACTTGAGGAAAAGGCAAAGATGAAATACAAGGAAATCAATAAATCCCCTGAGAAATGTAAAGAAAAAATAAACAGAAAGATGAAGGAAATGATTCATGACCTGAAATAGAAATAGAAACAATAAAGAAGTATGCAGAGAGGAATTTCTGGAAATAGAAAATCTGGGTAAGAAAACAGGAACTACATATGCAAACATCATTGAAAATTATGGTTAAATCTTGGCTGTAGTAGTCTGTGAAGCTGCATCATCTTAACCAGTGGTCTTGAACCTGTTATGAATGTTGGATCACTTGGATCATTGCTCCCATGGAGACCGCTCAGGTGGTCTTCCTTGTTCAAATCATATAAACTTGCAAGAAATCTACATCTTCTTTCCTTTTGTAGAAACAAAAATAGAACATCTTTTCCAAAGCAACATATTCTTAGACCAAAATTCTGAAGTTGAGCTACCTATATGTTGGTTTAGCTTAGCAGTTCCTACAGTCAAATGTCTCTCTGTCGTAGTTCATTAACAGTCAGAAAATCAAAGAAAATACTATAGTATACATAGTCCAGACTGTGTATTTTCCATCTTTACATGGCTTCTTATAATTTTTTATCTTATGTTTTAGGGACCTTATTTTATTATCTTTAAATTACTCTTTTAATCTAGGATTATGTTTATTCTTTATCATTTCTCTCCCAAGCCAATGCATATTCATCAATCACACTTTGACCATTTAGAGGCCATTATGTCTTAATCTGTCTTTACTGTGTATCTATATTGTTTTTTTATTCCATAATATGTGTCTTAAAACTGCTATGTCAGCTTAGTGAATGTTGCTAGTGCATGGAGGTTGGCTTTTGCCACTTAGTTCTCTGAGCATCTTGTTTCATGGCAGAGGTACCAATGAGAGTCAAGTTTAGTGACCCAACTCTGGGAAGTTTCTAGATCCATGCTGCCATGTTGCCACCAAGTTGTGTTTCACTAGCTGCTAAGTTTTATACCCTCACCATAATAAAAAACCATAATAATCAAAACACTCAACATAATAATTAAAATTAATCAAATATAATAATCAAAGAAAGAATATTAAAGCTGCAAAAGAAAAAGGCCAAGTAGCATATAAAGGCAGATCTATCATAATTATACCAGATTTCTCAATGGAGATTCTAAAAGCCGGAAGGATCTGAAAAGAAAACTTACAGACCCTAAGAGACCATGGATGCCATCCCAGGCTATTATAACCAGAAAATTTTTATCATAGTTTCTCTCCATAGATGGAGAAAATATATTTCATGATAAAGCCAAATATAATCAGTTTCTATCTACAAATCCAGCCTTACAGGAGGTACGAGAAAGAAAATTACAACTCAAGGAAGTTAGCTACTCCAATGAGAATACAAGTAATAAATAATCTCATACCAGTAAGACCCAAAGAAGAAACACACACACATACACACACACACACACACTATCACCCGAAAAAATAACAGGAATTAGGAATCATGGATCATTACTATCTCTCAATACCTATGGACTCAATTCACCAATAATAAAAAGACACAAGAAATTAGAATGGTTATGAAAACAGGATCTGCTCTTCTGCTTTATATAGGAAACACACCTCAACATCAAAGATAAACATTACCCCAGAGTAAAGAGTTGGAAAAACATCTTCCAATCAAATGACCAAAAGAAGCAATATGGTAGAACTATCCTATTATCTAACAAAATAAACTTCTATCCAAAATTAATCAAAAGAGAAAAAGAAGGAAATTTCATACTCATCAAAGAAAAAAAATCACCAAGATGATATTTCAGATCTGAATTCCTATGCTCCAAATGCAAAGACACCCATATATGTAAAGGAGGCAAAATTACATCTTAAATCACACATCAAACCTCACACAATAATAGTGGGAGACTTCAATACCCACTTTTACCAACAGACAAGTCAATGAGATAGAAACTAAACAGAGAAATAAGGAAAAATCAGACATTATGACTTTGATGGATCTAGCAGATATCTATGGAACATTTCCACAACATATAGCAAAGAATAGACCTTATATAACGTTCTTCAAAATTGACCATGTACTTATTCATAAAGTAAGTCTCAACAGATACAAAAAAATTGAAATATCCCTCTGTGTCTTAGCAGATCACCAGGGGTTAAAGCTGGAGTTTAAGAACAACAAAAACAACAGAAAGCATATAAAAACTAATGGAAACCGAATAACTCTCACTTTAATTACCACTGAGTCAAGGAAGAAATAAAATAGTGCTAAGAGGAAAATTTCTATCATTACATTCCTGCAGAAAGAATATGGTGAACTCTCATACTAGCAACTTAACAGCACATTTAAAAACTCAAACAAAAAGAAGCAAACACACCCAAGAGGAGTAAATGGCAGAAAATAACAATGCAGGACTGAAAACAATAAAATAGAAACAAAGAGAACAATATAAAGCATCTGAAAAAAGAGTAGGTGCTTTGAGAAAATAAACAAGCTAGACAAAGCCTTATACAGACTAACTAAAAGGCAGAGAGAGAATATTCAAGTTAACAAAATGAGAAATAAAAAGAGGAATATAACAGGTACTGGGGAAATCCAGAGAATCATTTGGTCATACTTCAAAAACCTGTACTCTATAAAATTAGAAAATCTAAATGAAATGGGTATTTTTCTTGATAGATACCACTTACCAAAATTAAATCAATATCAGATAAACAATTTAATAGACACATAATTCCTAAGGATATAGAAGCACTCATTAAAAGTCTCCTACCAAACAAACCTCAGGGCCAGAGAGTTCAGTGTAGAATTCTACCAGACTTTCAAAGAGGAACAAATACCAATATTCCTCAAATTATTTCACAAAATAGAAGCAGAAGGAGCATTGCCAAATTCATTTTATGAGGCCATAGTCACCCTGATACTCAAACCACACCAAAAGTTCTACAAAGAAAGAGACTTACAGACCAATTTTCTTCATGAATATTAATGCAGAATACTTAATAAAATACTCACAAAATGAATCCAGGAACATATCAAAAAAATCATCCACCATAATCATGTTGGCTTCATTCCCAAAATGCAGGGACGGGTTTGCATATAAAAACTTCTCTATCATATAAACAAACAATTAATTTATTGGACCTAACAGAACTGAAAAGCTTCCATAAGTCAAAGGACATGGTCAGTAGGACAAAACAGCAGACTACATAATGGAAAAAAAGAATTCCTCACCAACCCCATATCTGACAGAAACTGATTTCTAAAATATATAAAGAACTTAAGAAACTAGACATCAAAAAAACCCAAATAATGCAATTGCAAAATGGAGTACAAATCTAAACAGATAATTCTTAACAGAGGACTCTCAAATGACTAAGAAATATTTTAAGAGTATTCAACATTCCCCATCAGAGAAATGAAAATCAAAAGTACCTTGATATTCCATGTTACCCTTGTAAGAATGGCTAAGTTCAAAAACACAAATGACAGCCTATGATGGAAAGGATTTGGAGCAAAGGGAACAGTCCTTTATTGCTGGTGGAAGTGCTAACTTTGACAGTCACTTTGGAAATCAATAAGGCAATTTTTCAGAAAATTTGGAATCAATCTATCAGAAGACCCATCTTGGTTATATACTCTGAAGACCCACTCTTAGGTATACACTCAAAGGATGCTTAATCAAAACACAAAGATACTTCTTCAACTGTTTTCACAGCATCTTTATTCATAAGAGCCAGAACCAGAAACAACCTAGATGTCCCTCAACTGAAGAATAAATTTTTGAAAAGTGGTACATTTGTAAGAAGGAGTATTAGTCAGCTATTATAAAACAATGATATCATGAAATTTAAGGGCAAATGGATGGGAATAGAAAATATCTTTCTGAGTGAAGTAACCCAGACCCAGAAAGACAAACATAGTATATACATACTTATAACTATTATTAGCTGTATGTAAAAGATAACCATGCTACAATCCACAGACCCAGAAATAACAAGGAAGACTCTAGGGTGACCCTCAGATTTCACTAAGAATGGAAAATAGAAAAAAATCTCATGGGTGGGCTGTGGGTCGGTGGGGATAAGAACATGAGAGATCAGGTTGGGTGTAGGTGGAGGGGGAGAGTACTGAAAGAGATGACTGAAGAGAGGGGGGTTAATTTTGACTCAAGTAGAAACCTGGTGCAAGAAAACTCCCAGGAATCTACAAGGATGTCCCAGATAGAGCTCCTAGCAAAAGGGGATATGTAGCCTGGACTGGCCATCTCCAATAATCAGGAAAGATTTCCAGTGAGGGGATTGAGACACCACCACAGCCACATGATCTTCAAACTATAGCATCTCCTGCCTATGAAATATGCTGGAGTTAGGGTGGTGCAAAGATTGTGAGAGTGACCAACCAATGACTGGTACAGCCTGAGACCCATGCCATGAGAGTGAGCCCACCCCCAATAATGACTTGAGTGCCAGGATCAGTAAAAAGGAAATTGCACTTTTGTTTCCTAGCCGCCCAGACCAGAATAATCACACAAAACTATATTAATTACAAGACTGTTTGGCCAATCCTTTAGTTGTATTCCTAGCTAGGTCTTACATCTTAAATTAGCTCATTTATTCAGATTTCCCACCTGGTTTTACTTTGCTAAATCACTGGACAAAACATCTTTGTTCATAAACTAGTAAAAGGAACACGTACGCAGAAGAACATCCCACATCATCTCCACTTTTATAGCTAAATAGAAAAGAAGCTTTTAATTTTAACATAGTAAAATTACATATAACAAAACAGTTATCAAGCAAGAATTGCAGTTACCTTCCTCAAGACCCAGCAATACCACTTTTGGGCATATATCCAAAGGATGCTCAATCGTGCCACAAGGACATGAACTTTTCATAGCAGCTAAAGTTCTAGTCTGAGTCCTGATTCTTCTCTAATTGCTTACAAGTCTTTGGGGGAGGTTATTTAACCCCACTAAGTTTGTGTTTCTTCATCTTTGAAATGCATATTGTAACACTGACCTTATAGGGTAATTGGGAGAACTAAATGCACAAGAATGTGTGGAAATGTACTACAAGCTATAAAACATTCATAAGCAGTGGCTCTTTTATATTCACATATCATGTTCCCACAGTATTATACCAGGAGCTCCCAATGTGTACCACAAAAAAGTCCCAATCATAGACATAATATGAAAACTTGGCTTCTGTAAAGCAAAGGACACAGTCAACAAGTCAAAATGACAGCCTACAGAATGGGAAAAGATTCTCACTAACCCCACATCAGACAGAGGTCTAATCTCCAAAATATACAAAGAACTCAAGAAATTGGTCATCAAAAGAACAAATAATGCATTAAAAAAAATGGAGTACATACCTAAACAGAGAATTCTCAACAGAGGAATCTAAAATGGCAGAAAGACACTTAAGGAAATGTTCAACATCCTTAGTCATCAGAGAAATGCAAATCAAAACAACTCTGAGATTCCATCTTACACCTGTAACAATGGCCAAGATCAAAAACACTGATGACAACTTATGCTGGAGAGGTTGTGGGAAAAGGGAACACTTCTGCATTGCTGATGAGAATGCAAGCTGGTACAGACTCTTTGGATGTCAGTGTGGTGATTTCTCAGAAAATTAGGAAACAACCTTCCTCAAGACCCAGTAATACCACTTTTGGGTATATAGCCAAAGGATGCTCTATCATGCCACAAGGACATGTGCTCAACTATGTTCATAGCAGCTTTGTTTGTCATAGCCAGAAACTGGAAACAACCTAAATGCCCCTCTACAGAAGAATGGATAAGGAAAATGCATTTATACAATGGAGTACTACACAGCAGAAAAAAATAACGACAGTTTGAATTTTGCAGGAAAATGGATGGAGCTAGAAAACATCATTTTGAGTGATGTAACCCAGACACAGAAAGACAATTATCACATGTACTCACTCATAGGTGGTTTGTAAACATAAAGCAAAGAAGACCAGCCTGCAAACTGCAATCCCAGAGAACTTAGACAACAATGAGGACACTAAGAGAGACTTACATAGATCTAATCTACATGGGAAGTAGAAAAAGACAGGATCTCCTGAGTAAATTGGGAGCATGGGGACCTTGGGGGAGGTTTGAAAGGGGAAGGGGAGAGGCAGGGAGGGGATCAGAGAAAAATGTAGAGCTCAATAAAAATCAATAAAAAAGTCAAAAAAGAAAGTGAAAAAATAATTGCAGTTACCATAATTAGTCTATTTGTATTTAAAAAATAGAAAAATATTCTATCATCTATCTTGTCTAAATTTACATATCTTATTTTTATTATAACTAAGGAAAACTATAACTATCTATTATATCCATGAATGACCCCAGAAGTATATACTATTACTGAAGTAAACAGGAAGTACACTGTGAGCAACTTCTAAAACTCTAGAATTGACAGAGATATCTCACTGTCTGGACAGTCACCCAAAATTTTTCTGTAATGGTGGGGCATCCATCTTCAATCTACAGGCCCATAGTATCTGGTAGACTTTTCTATGAAACAGAAAATTTGAAAGACCATTTCACCTATATTGGCAGTGACTTTCTTCTGTGTCTTGCAGAATATCTGACAGATATTTTCATGAAGCAGAAACCCTGTCTCACCTTCTTTTGACAAGTTCAGCAGTCATTTTTCTGTCGGTCCTGCATGTTCAGTTTATACAGCATACTGTCAAACAGTCGAGGTAAGAGCAGTTTCTTGCTGAAATGGCTAGCAAACTCCATAAACATTGTCAATGCCCATCATCCTCTTGTAGTAATTGGTGCTACCAGAAGCAGGTGTGTCTCTGTCGAGCAAAGTTTAATTTCTTAAGACATTCTAAATGCCATATTGGTGTGTGAAGTTCTTTTGTATATGTGTTGCTTTATTGGTTAATGAATAAAGGAACCACTTTGGCCTGTGATAGGTCAGAATATAGCTAGGTGGGAAAACTAAACTGAATGCTAGAAGAAAGTAGATGGAGTCAGTAAGGCATCATGTAGCCGCCAGAGGAGAAAGATGTGAGCCACCAGCTGGAACCTTGTTGGTAGGCCTCGAGCCTCATAATAAAATACAAAGTAATAGAAATGGTTTAGTTTATGATATAAGAGCTAGTTAGCAATATGCTTAAGTGATTGGCCAAGCAATGATTTAAATAATATAGTTTCTGTGTGATTATTTTCAGTCTGGGCAGCCAGGAAACAAATAATCAGCATCTAACAAACACCATATTCTGTATGTTTTGGGAGTCATAAAGATTATATAATTGAAACATATCTCTGTATATCTAGAAAGCCTAACTAACATGACCAGAAGTTTAACTATTACAAATGACTATTAATCCATAATTTTAATTATTCTTTACATTTTTAAATGACCTGTATAAAAATAATACCTTAAATATAAGTAGAAATATACATGAAACAAAATTGACTTTAAATTTGCATCAATAAACCAGAGTCCATACCAGTGTAGATCATTCATATTCATGTATAAAATATTACATATTCAGTGTAAAGTATTTCTATATCATATCCTGTAGCGAAATTAGGTTGGTACGATAAATAACCAAGCCAGCTCAAGAAGAACAAGTATTTTTAATTGGTTTAAAAGGGGAAACTCACACTGCAAGAGTGGGAGGTCAGAAGTCCTATCCATCCGGTGGGCACCACATGGAGAGAGCAAGCACCTGTGTTCTCTCGGTTTTTCTACCTGGGGGTCCAGGTAGCCACACCCTAACTAGATATGATTGGTTGATAGTTTCCTCATCATCTCCCCCTTTTGTCTAAACAAGATTGATCCAAACCCAACACACTTATATACAATAGGAACAGATACCAAATATAAAATTACAAACAATAAACAATATTAAGCAAGGAACACATAAACAAAAGTTTTACTAAATATTCTATTTTAAGGAGTCTAACTATTGTATTGAAATTAAGCTTGGCTAAATTGTGAGGAAGGTAACTACAATTATCTAATCTTCAACTCCATCAATGATCTGAGAAGGGAAATAACATTACTTGAGTGGACAGAAAATGTAATCGAGAAACTTCCAAAATGTGCAAGAAATGACAAACACAACTGACTACCTGGGCAATCACCCAAAGTCTCATTTGTGATGTTGAAGCAACCAACTTTGGCTAAGGCCTAAAGTAACTGGCATATCATTTTCAAAGGCAAGAAACTTTTCAAAACTATTTTACCCTGTCTTGGCAGGATATGATAGTCCTGTTTTATCCATTTACGGATACTCTGTATCTCTGTCAGTGGTTGAAGTATAGGCATTTCTTTGCCCAAAGGCCAGTTCTGCCAAGAAGAAAGGCTCCAGGTGGAGTGTCTCTGGTGCTCAACATTCTCTAGGGAATAGATTGGTGTTGCTAAGAGCAATTGTGTCTCACTACCACAAAACTATGAAACTCTAAATTAGATTAAAGGCCATTTTCTACAGCTCCTTGAAGAGATTGAAGATTATCTATCTATACTGAACATAATCTCTATGTATCTAAAGAACCTGATTAGTCTAATTATAAATATAACAAACATAGATGACTATTGATCTATAATTCTCAATACCTATCTAACTTAAAGACTAAGACAATAAACAACTGTGCAATAAATGAGGACAATTTCCTTCAAATGTAAACAATGTATAAGTATCTTAATCAGAGGTAGTAATGTACATTGCAGTATGGTAAATATATATATTTATAAATGTTTTAAACAAAGGTAGAAGCATACATGTATATAATATTCAATATAATTTAACTTTGTATCAATATAGAAAAATATATACCAATATAATTGTCTAAAAAATTAACTCACAAATACCAATCTATTATCCCATCATCCAATTATCCCTCTTTTTAAAAAAAATATCCCTGAGCCTATAAAATTTCTCCCCCATCCCTCAACCATATACCAATTATAATCAACCCCTAAACGATGTCCCTAAGCCTGAGGACAAACTTTGCTGGGAGAGGGGACGTCGTCCTCTAGAATTACTTCCAGCTGTCACGGGGACAACGTTCTTTCTGGGGGATCCTGTTAAAATAAATGATGGTTAAATTACCAGATTAATATTTGACCTGGTAAAATTGCAAATAGTCTCTGAGTATTTTACAGAGGTCTGGCCAGAATGTTGTAAAAGAAGTGCACCATGTCAGCTAACCAAGTTGGAACCATCCTGTGCAGCTGGTATCCAAACAGGTCTCGTAGTAGAGCTATCAGTGTCATGACGTCATAGTAACCAGGTGGAGGTGTTGTTGTGGGGCCCCATCTTCTTCCTGGAAAATTCAAAGATTACTGCAGGAAAATTTATTGCTTATTATGGAAAACTTAAGCATTATTTATATAGACATACATATATATTCAATGAAAGGTATGATAAAGACAAAAATAGATATGAAGAAAGGCAAAGAAATTTTATAAATTATTTTTCCCTTCTGTCCCATTTCATGGCTCTTGACATGAGACAGAAACTCTGGGTTTTCTCTTAACAACAGGCTTGGAATTAGAAAGGGACTGAGCCATAGTATAACTTCAAAACCAGCTCTATATATTTATGAATATAACTGCATATATATATATATATATATACACATATGTGTGTGTGTATGTATGTTTTGAAAATTTTCACTTACAGAACCTATTTGATTTTCTTGTTGATTTCTATTGGGCTATAAATTGTTTCCATCTGTCAGTATTCAAACATCCAGGGTCCCTTGAATTTTTTGAAGATGAGTGTTTTCCTGAGGAGAAAAGAACAGAACCCTGCCCCCATCCTATATGCTTTTCTTAAAATGTGTGTTTCCCTTACCCCCTGTATGATTATTATCATTGTGGATGAGCAGCTAGCCAGGCCGCAAGAGGCTCTAAGAGCCCCACGAACGTGCAATCCCCACATTGGGTGCCAGGTGTGTCGAAATTAGGTTGGTACGATAAATAACCAAGCCAGCTCAAGAAGAACAAGTATTTTTAATTGGTTAAAAAGCAGAAACTCACACTGCAAGAGTGGGAGGTCAGAAGTCCTATCCATCCTGCAGGCACTGCATAGAGAGAGCAAGCACCTGTGTTCTCTCAGTTTTTCTACCTGGGGGTCCAGGTAGTTACACCCTAACTAGATGTGATTGGTTGATAGTTTCCCCATCAATATCCTTTTTTTCTTTATAACGACCTTGGCTGTGACCACGAACCATCCATAATCAATCTCCTTTAAATAAAAACACATTTTAAAATAATATTTGGGAATTTGATGTAGTTTTCTAGACTATTTCCTACTGATTGGGGGTGTTGTTAATCAAGTCTTTCATGGGGTATCCTGTGTGGTTGGCCCATATGAAGCTCTAGTCCTGAAGTTATTGTGGATGTTGGATCACCTAGGCCATGGCTTCAAGGGGTCTTTTTTGATCAAACGATATTAGTCATTAAGGAATCCACAGCTTTCTATCCTCCGCAGAAACAAAAGCAGAACCTGTTTTCTAAAGTAACGTGTCATTAGACTTAAATTTTGAAGTCAATATACCTTTATGTTGGTTTAGCTTAGTAGTCCCCACTATCAAATGTCTTTCTGCAGTTAGCTCCTTAACAGGCAAAAAAATTCAAAGTAACCACAATAGTATATATACATATCCATGCTCTCTGAACTTGTAAAGTTGTCAGATGCCTTTTGCCTGCTCAAACATTAAAAGACATCTTTAATTGACTTGTGCACACCACACTTTCATACTTGTGTTAATGCAGATACATGTTTCTTTTGAAAGTTCATGTGTTTTCAGAGCAAGGGAACCCATCACCAATAAAAACAGATGTCCCTGGTGATTCAGCCTCTCAGAATGCCCCTGTTGCAGTTTCCTCAGAGTTCTTCATCCAGAACAGCTTCGAGGCTCCTGTCTCAGATAGTCCAGCCTTAAGCACTACTCTAATCAGGACTTCAGATAAGCCTTGCACTTTCCCATTACACAGAGACTGGACAACAAATGATACAGCAAACTCTCCCAGGACTTGACCATTATCTACATTTTCTCAGAGTATCCTAAAGATGCTGCTGCCCCCAGACAACAGGGAGCAATCCAGAGAATATGATGCCCACATTTTCAAGGGGCTGGATGAGTGGGTTTTGGTTATTCAGTGGGTTATTGCTATTTGTAATCATTTAGATGGATTGGTTATAAGTTGTTATTGATAATTGTCAAGAAAAAAGTTTAAAAAGGACATGAGATTCAGGGATCTCATTCTGAAAAGAAAAAGAGGCAATATAGAAATGATAGGATAAAAGGATAAAAAGATTACCAAATCAAATTTTTAAACTAAAAATCATCTACTAGTTTTAAATATTTTATGTTGGTATGGAGTTTTGTATATTCATACAAATTTATGGTTATTTTTTATACTATATTATATATATATATATATATTCTTCTCTTGTTTAAGATATTTTTGGATATTGGTAAAAATAAAGGTTATTTTGTCATACTGTACGTTGGCTTCTATTCTCATTTAAGGTATTATATCTGTATAGTCTATTTTAAAAGGTTATGTAATGTTTCAGTCTGAAAACGATTTAGGAAAATAAATAAATGTTACTAGCTAGTCATCTATAACTATCAAAGTTATACTAGGTTTGTTTTCAAGGTCATTCAGAAATATATTTTAGATAGAAAGTTGATCTTCAAACACTTCAAAGACCTACATAATATGTCATTTAAAATATTTTAGTAACATACAACTTTAATGACAGTGAGACAAATCTACTCCTGAGAGCATTAATTTACTTCAAAACAAGATGATAGGAATAAAAAATCTTCCATATAGAATTTGCTTTCTTTATGGCAAAATCTAGGCATTTAGGCAAGGAACTGTCCTTCCCTCCACTGCTGACAGTATGCTTTCCAAACTGGACCAGTAGAATACAATAAAAAGCAAATGCCAAACTTGACCAAGATGGGGTAGGACATTTCTTCATAAATTCCTGGTTCACAGAAAAGTCTGTCAGATATTCTTGATCTGTAGGCCAAAAATTGATGCCCAACATTACAGAGGAAACCTGGGTGACTGTACAGGAAGTCAGCTGTTTCTGTTATTTCTTTTAGTTTTGGAAATTGATTGCTTTGAACTTGCTCTTTACTAAAGTAATAGTATATTCTTTCGGTGTCTTTGATGGAGTTGAAGACTAGATATTCATAATTATAGTTTCCTTATTAATGATAGAAGGTAAACTAGGTACAGAGCTTTGGACTCATCAAGAGGGAATAAATTATGGAGTATTTTCTCCAAATACACCAAAAGCAAGTGGCCTGGACATTGTAAATATAATTTTTGCCTAATAATTGCTCTTATAGTTTATAGTTTTATATTATGTTAGAGTTTAAACCTTTCATTTTTATTTAAACAAAAAGGGTGGGATATTGTCAAATAATCTTTTTGTACACTGTGAAGATTTTTCACTTGGAGAGGTATAATAAAAAGCTGAGTGACCAATAGCTAAGCAGGATTTTGGGGGCAGAGAGAATAATGGAAAGAAGAAGGGTGAAGAAACCAGACAGACATGGAGTTAGTTGAACAAACAAAATTGGATAGAAGTAAAAGTCATGTGGTAGAATGTAGATGAATAAATATATGGGCTAATTTACATTGTAAGAGCTAGTTAGTAACAAGCTTAAGCTATTGGCCAAGCTTTCATAATTAAGAATTCTGCAGGTGAGTGAGGCTGGGTCCTCTGAGGGAATAAGCAGGAACCAGAGATCTTGATGGGGCCAGGCGCGAATCTGGGACCTCAGAGAGAATAGGCCTAAGCCAGGTCCCCTGTGGTTTGAGAAATCAAAGGGAAGAGGCAGTAACCTGGAACCCCTGTGGGTCCCAGCGTGAGTCTGAGACCGCTGAGGAAGCAAGCAGGTCCCCTGCCGGTCCGGGTGCACCAAGGCAGTAGACCGGAACCAGAAACCTTTCCAGGCCCAACTCCAACCCAGGGACTTGTGCAGGAAGGAATCCAGCTTAGGATTTACAGATACAGGTCAAAGCTGGTAACCTAAGCCAAAGTTGTCCAGAGGCAAGGAACTCCACCTTGGGCAACAAATTCCACAGGAGTGTAATTGAACAAGACTCCTAGTATAGAGAGAGCCATGGAAACAAGCTCCACTGGGAGCAGAAGCCAGGAGCTAATCCAGCCCTGCGAGCCAAACCAGTCCCGGGACACTGATTGAGCCAACGACCTGACTCAGAGTCCATGACCTCCACTGGAACCAGAGTGGGACTGAACCAATTACCTAGGACAAGGAGAGAAAGGACTCCGCCAGGAGCAGAAGCCAGGAGCAAACCCGGTCCCGGGACATGAGCAGATCAGGACTGACTCAGTGACCAGATACAGAGTCAGTGATCTCCACCAGAACTGGTCTAACTCCAAGCCAGGGACATCTGCAAGAAGAGATCCAGACCAAGATTTACAGAAACAGATCAAAGCCAGCAGCCTAGACCAAAGTAGGCTTGAGATAGCAAACTCCAAGAGAGCAGACCAAAACACAGGAGCACTGAGCAACATCCAGGAACAGGAATAACCAATGGAGTAACTAGAACTGTGATACTGACTGTACAACTAGGAAAACTATAGTAGCTTTTGATCTACTGGCACCTATGAGATTATTCAACAGAATCTCAGACAGCACCAACCACACTCATTAGAGGAAAAGATGAATAGAAAAGGTAAGATCACATGCTATACCACAAAGAGCAACACAATACCACTGAAACCCAAAGACCCTACAAAAGTAAGACCTGAACAACCAAATATGGATGACCCAGAAGAAAATGATCTAAAAAATAACCACAAGAGAATATCTGAAATTATTAAAGATGAATTGAGAAATTACCTTAAAGAAATGGAAGAAAAAAAAACCAAAAAAACTGTAAGATATCAGCAAATCACTTAAAGAAAACCAAAGAAAAAGAACTCAAACATATAACAGAAACTATTCAGGACTTGAAAACTGAGATAGAAAAAATAAAGAAAACACAAGCCAAAGGAATTATAGAAACAGAAATAATGAGGAAAAGAACAGGAACCACAAATGCAAGTACGAACAACAGAATACAAGAAATGGAAGAGAGAATCTCAAGTGCGGAAGATAAAATAGAGGAAATAGACTCATCATTTAAAGAAAACATTAAATCTAACAAAAGCTTAACCCAAAATATCCATGAAATATGGGACAACATAAAAAGGCCAAATCTTAGAATAATAGGTATAGAAGAAGGAAAAGTTCAACTCAAAAGCACAGAAAATTTATTTAACAAAATCATAGAAGATAACTTTCCCTACCTAAAGAAAGATATGCCTATGAAGATACAAGAAACTTACAGAACACCAAATATACTAGATCCAAAAAAAAGTCCTCTTGCCACATAATAATCAAAACAGTAAACACACAGAATAAAGAAAGAATGTTAAGAGCTGCAAAGGAAAAAGGCCAAGTAATGTATAAAGGTAGACCTATCAGAATTACACCTGACTTCTCAGTGGAGACAATGAAAGCCAGAAGGTTATGGTCAAGCATTATGCAGACATTGAGAAACCATGAATGCCAGCCCAGGCTACTATACCCAGCAAAACTGTCAATCACCATAGAAGGACAAAACAAGATATTCCGTGACAAATAAAGATTTCACCAATACCTAGCCACAAACCCAGCACTAAACAAAATACTAGAAGGAAAACTCCAACCCAAGGAAGATGGGTACACCAACAAAAACAAAAACAATTAATGATCTCATTACAGCAAATCCCGAAGAAGAAAAAAAATGCACAAAATAACATCACCAACGATGAAAACTAAATTAACAGGAGATAGCAACCACTGGTCATTAATATCCCTTAATGTAAATGGACTCAACTCACCCATAAAAAGCCACAGGCTAACAGATTGGATATGAAAACAGAACCCATCCTTCTTCTGCATACAAGAAACGCATCTCAACCTCAAAGACAGATATCACCTCAAAGTAAAAGGTTGGGAAAAAATATACCAATCAAATGAACCTAAGAAACAAGCAGGTATAGTTATCCTAATATCTAACAAAATAGACTTCAAGCTAAAATCATTCAAAGGAGACAAAGAAGGATATTTCATATTAGTCACAGGGAAAATACATCAAGAGGAAATTTCAATATTGAACATCTATGCTCCAAATACAAGGGCAGCTTCATATGTCAAAGAAACACTTCAAAAGCTTAAATCATATATTAAACCCCACACACTGATAGTGGGCTACTTCAACACTCCCCTCTCACCACTGGACAGGTCGATTAGAGAAAAAATGACCAGAGAAATAAAAGAACTAACAGATGTTATGACTCAAATGGACTTAAAAGACATCTATAGAATATTCCATCCAAACAGAAAAGAATATACCTTCTTCTCAGCACCTCATGGAACCTTCTCAAAAATTGACCACATACTCGGTAACAAAACAAACCTCAACAAATACAAAAAAATTGGAATAACCCAATATACCTTATCAGATCACCATGCTTTAAAACTAGAAGTCATCAGCAATACAAATCTAGAAAACCCACAAACACATGGAAATTAAACAGTGCTCATCTGAATCATCAATGGGTCAAGGAAGAAATAAAAGGGGAAATTAAAGACTTCCTAAAATTCAATGAAAATGACCACACAACATACCCAAATTTATGGGACACAATGAAAGCAGTGTTAAGAGGCAAGTTCATAGCACTAAATGCCTACATAAAGAAGCTCAAAAAATCCCACACTAGCGAATTAACAGAACAATTGAAAACTTTAGAACAAAAAGAAGCAAACTCACCTAAGAGAACTAGATGGCAGGAAATAATCAAACTGAGAGCTGAAATCAACAAAATAGAAACAAAGAAAACAATAGAAAGAAACAATGAGACAAAGAGTTGGTTCTTCGAGAAATCAACAAAATAGACAAACCTTTATGCAAACTAACCAAAAGGCAGAGAGAGAATATCCAAATTAACAAAATCAGAAATGAAAAGGGGGACATAACAACAGACACGGAGGAAATACACATGATCATCAGGTCATATTTTGAAAACCTGTACTCCACAAAATTGGAAAACTTTAAGGAAATGGACAACTTTCTGGATAAATATCACTTACCAAAATTAAATCAAGACCAGATAAGCAAATTAAACAGACCTGTAACTGCTGAAGAAATAGAAATAGTCATCAAAAGTCTCCAAACCATAAAAAGCCCAGGGCCAGATGGTTTTAGCTCAGAATTCTACAAGACTTTCAAAGAGGAACTAATACCAATACTCCTCAAATTATTCCACACAATAGAAACAGAGGGAACATTGCCAAACTCTTTTTATGAGGCTACAATTACCCTGATACCCAAACCAAAGAAAGACTATACTAAGAAAGAGAATTACAGACCAATCTCACTCATGAACATAGATGCAAAAATACTAAGTAAAATACTGGCAAATAGAATCCAAGAACACATCAGAACCATCATCCACCATGACCAACTTGGCTTCATCCCACAGATGCAGGGATGCTTCAACATGCGAAAATCTGTCAATGTAATCCACCACATAAACAAGCTGAAAAATAAAAACCACATGATCATCTCATTAGATGCCGAAAAAGCATTTGACAAAATTCAACATCCCTTCATGATAAAAGTCTTGGAGAGATCACGGATATAAGAAACATACCTAAACATAATTAAGGCAATATACAGTCAGCCAACAGCCAACATCAAACTAAATGGAGAGAAA
>PVIU01007534.1:0-41720 GCA_004026605.1 Ondatra zibethicus
ACAGTTTAAAAGTCCTAAGTCTCTTCTGAGACTCAAAGCGTCCTCTTAATTGTAGCCCCTTGTAAAATCAAAATGCAAATTACATACTTCCAACCTACATTGGCACACAATATCCTTTGTCATTCTAAAAGGGAGTAATGGGTGCCTAGTGATGAGATACTGGACCAAAGCAAGACTGAAACCCAGCAGTGAAAACTCCAGTCTGTAGCTCTGTGTCTGATGGCAAGAGGTTTAGATGTCTCCAACCTCCCTGATTTCATGATTGTAACACACTTCTCTCTTTTGGGCTAGTGGCACTTCCTGCATGCAACCTCTAATGTCTTGGGGTTTCCAACACAATCCTTGAAGAAGGCTGCATCTTCACGGCCTCATGCAATGACCTCTCAGGACCTCCATGCAGAAATCCCCTGCCATACATCTGGTCTCAGTGGCTCTTCTCATCTGTAGAAGAGGATTCCACAATCTCTTTATATGTGTATCCTTTATGCCTCTGAAGCTAGAACCACATGTCTAATGCGGGAAGTTCAGTTGCTTGCTTAGGATGCAGCCTGAGCCCCCTCCTTGAATTACATTTGGATAAGCCTTCCTTTGTAGCATAAGATTACCTTTGTTTTAAGGGAAGAAAATTCCATAGGCACTTCCCTTTGCTTATTGGAAACTTAGCTGGGAAGGGTCTTGCCCCGAGGACACCTCTCTCTTTTTTTTTGTCCCACACCACAGTACCTTTATTTTATGCTCAGTTTTGTAATAAATTTTTTGATGGAGGAATTTTTATTTCTGTCAACTAGATTTTCATATTTTGAGAAGATAATGTTGGGATGAGTCCTTCATGCTTTAAACATAATATAGTTGTTGTTTTACATGTATTAAAACATTTTGCACTTCAAGGATAAATTCCACCTATTAGTAGTGTATGATTTCTTTTTTTTAATTTTCCCTGGAGCAGTTATCATTTTATTTATTTCATTACTTAGCCCCAGAATATCTTTTTTCTCTTTTTTATTATATTTTTTGCTTTATAAATAACACCATCCAAAATTTCCACCTCCTCCCCTCCTCCCATTTCTCTCCCACTCCCCCACTCACCCTTCCCTCTCCCCCTCCAGTCCTAAGAGAGGGCAGGGTACCCTGCCCTGTGGGAAGTCCAAGGCCCTCCCCCCTCCATCCAGGCCTAGGAAGGTGTGCATCCAAACACACTAGGATCCCAAAAAGCCAGTACAAGCAGTAGAATCAAATCCCAGTGCCATTATCATTGGCTTCTCAGTCAGCGCCCATTGTCAGCCACATTCAGAGTCCGGTTTGATCACATGCTCATTCAGTCCCAGTCCAGCTGGCCTTGGTGAGCTCCCATTGGATCAGTCACACCGTCTCAGTGGGTGGGCGAACCCCTTGCCCTCTACACTTCCTTGCTCATCGTCTCCCTCTTTCTGCTCTACAACTGGACCGTGGGAGCTCAGTCCAGTGCTCCATTGTGGGTCTCTGTCTCTGTCTCCATCCATTGCCAGACAAAGGTTCTATGGTGATATTCAAGATATTCATCAGTGTGACTATGGGACAAGGCCAGTTCAGGCACCCTCTCCTCTGCTGCCCAAGGACCTAGCTGGGGATATCCCCGTGGACACCTGGGAACCCCCCTAGAGCCAAGTCTCTTGCCAACCCTAAAATGGCTCCCTTAATGTAGATATCTTCTTCCCTGCTCCCATATCCACCCTTCCTCCATCTCAACCATCCCACGCCCCCAAGCTCTTCCCAGTCCTCCCCTTCTCCCTTCTCTCTCCCCCTCTCCCCTTCCCCCGACCCCACCCCCACCTCCATGCTCACAACTTTTGCCCAGCGATCTTGTCTGCTTTCAATTCCCAGGAGGATCTATACATGTTTTTCCCACAGCCATTTAGTCCCAAATAAATACACAGAGGTCTACATTAATCATAAACTGACTGGCTAGTAGCTCAGGCTTCTTATTAACTCTTATAACTTATATTAGCCCATAATTCTTGTCTGTGTTAGCCTTGTGGCTTGGTACCTTTTTTGTCAAGACAGTCACATCTTGCTTGCTCTGTGTTTGGCTTCCTCTGTGTCTGGGTGACGACTGCAGCCTGACTTTTTCCTCTTCCCAGAATTCTCCTGTTCTCCTTGCCCCACCTCTGCTTCCTGCCTGATTGCCCCACCTAGACTTCCTGCCTGGCTACTGGCCAGTCAGCATTTTATTAAACAAGTACAAGAAACATCTTTACAGGGTAAAACCATTGTCCCACAGCATATATGTGCGTGCATATGGAGACCAGAAGTCAGTATTGGGTGTCTTTGTCTATTACCCTCATTATTATTTGAGAAAGGGTCTCTCATTGAACTAGAGATAGTGACTGCCTAGAGTGACTGGCCAGTAAGTGCTGGGGGTCTGCCTGTCTCTGCATCTCCAGTGCTAAGGTTAAAGGTACGCACCACCATGCTTGGCTTTTCACAGATACTGGAGATCTGAACTCAGGTCCTCATAGTTACGTAATAGGCACTTTACTGAGCAAGCCATCCCCTCAGATCCAAAAGTACCACCTGCTATCTAGTCTCCTTCTGAATATTTAGGCTGTTCATGACTTGACTTTTGTTATCACAGGAAGTGTTGCCCTGAGCATCTTTGTACAATGTCCTACAACTGGATGAGGTTTTCTTTTTGAATAAATGCCAATAAGTACTTTTTCTGGCTTACAAAGACATTTTATATGAAGTTTTCCTGAGTAGTAAGTAAATGGACTTAAGCAATTACATGAATTTATATTTTCTTCAGCAATACATGAGAAACTTTGTTTTCCACATCCTTGCCAATATGGTACCAAAGGGGCACTGTCAAACTGCTGAATTTTTGTTAAATTGCTTTATGGAATGACATCTCATTTTACATTTATTGCATTATTGGGCTGCCTAGAAGTTTTACCTGTTTATTGTAAGCCCTACAATAAATAAATAATTTTTTTGTATTAAAAATTTTGGATGAGTAACATAATCATATGCTTAAAAAACTAAAGAAACACTGTAAAAGTATGCATTTAAAATTCTTGCTTTCATATTTTCTCATTTATCCAACTCACTATCATTTTATTAGATTCTTGGATACTTTTTATGCAAATACATGCAAATGTGAATGCATAATATTTTCCTTCTGTACACAGAATATAAAATACAATATAAATAGTTCTATGCATGCATTTTCCCACTTAATAATGCATCTGTAGATCCTTCCTCACATCTGTGCTTTTCATACCCACACAGAGCTCTGCTTTTAGTGGTATAGAAATGAAGACTTTACTTTGGCATTGATTGTGGTCTCCCTCACGGATCCCTGCAGCCGAACTAGAGGAGAATCCTGCTTAGAATATAGAAATGAATACTCTACGTTTTAGAGGTAGTGAACAGCGTCTAGCCATCTTCTGCCCCATATGTGCTTTCTCACTCTGTTCTTATTAACAGCAGCACCGAATTAAACACCCCTGAATTTCATATTCCAGCTCATCTCCAGGATAGAGTCCCTGAGATGAGGACCAGCCAACGTATGGGAATTTTGACTGATGGTTTGAGCCACGTTGCCAGACTCACTCCAGGAATGGAGAAGAGTAGGCTGTTGTGTTCCCTTCCCCTTTGACAAGGAGTTACATTTTCAAACGTTTTTTTCTTTTAACCAGTTTAGTGTCTATATTTATGCTGTGAGGGTGCTAATGTAAATTCATCTTCACTTGTGTGTATTTTATTAGAGCAAATTTGTACATATTTTCAAACATATAACATCTTTTTATATTTCTGGGTTTGCAATCTTGACCTCTATTGAACTCTATTGAACTGTCTTCTTGGTTTTGAAGATATATTTTTCCTTTTTATTAGATTATTTAAAAATTTAGACAGTGTATTTTGATCATATTTACTCCTCTCATATCCACTCTTTTCCCTACCCACCCAACTTTGCGTCATCTTAAAAACAAGCAAATAACTATCAAATACAATTTTTGCTGCCTGAGTACTTTTGTATGGTATGTGTGGTATAGTTCTGCTTACTGTAGACTGATTCTCCCTCCCCCAGCAGCTATCAGTTACCAGCAGGGGTGGGACTTCCTGCCTTCCTCCCCTCTACAAGCCGGGATGTGGTCTGGCATTGGTTTATGCAGGTCTTGTGCGTGCTATGGTAACCGTTGTTAGTTGAGGAGCACAGCTGGCCTGTTGTGTCTGGAAACCACTCTTTCCTCGTAGTCATCCTCTTCTGCTACTCACTCTCCTTGTGCTTCCTTCTGCAATAATCCCTGAGACCCGGGATGAGGAGGGGATATGTTACAGATGGCCCATTTGGGGGCCGAGGATTCCATAGTTTCTTATTAACTCTTTGTCCTTTGGCCAGTTGTAGGTTTCTGTGTTAATTACCATCTACTAAAAAGAAGCTTCCTTGATGAGGGTTGAGAGAAGCAGTGATCAATGGGCTTAGCACCAATTAAGTCATTAGAAGTCAATTTAATACTATGCCCATTTAGCAGATTAGTAGTGCTAGGTTCTTCAGGAGGACATAGACCCATCTAGCCATAGTGTTTTGTTTTGTTTTTTTATATTCTAGATACCCTCTGTCAGACATATAACTGGTAAAGGCTGTGCTCTCCATTTGGTAAGGTGCCTCTTTGCTGTACAGAAGCCTTTTAGTTTCACGAGGCCCTCACTTATCAATTGTTCTTTATGCCTTTGCTTCTAGGGTGCTGCTCAAAGTTGTTTCCCGTGTTAATGAGTTCAGGCCTACTCCCTATTTTCTCCTCTATCAGATTTGGGGCAGATGCAGACTTTATAGATTTTTTAAAAATGTATTTTGAATTTTGCAAATTTGTTTACAGCATCAGTGAAGGACATATCATTTCTTCCTTGATTTATGATACAGTTATCCATTTCTAATAAGGAGCCACTATCCCATTCCTGATGTAGACCCCACCTAGTTATGAAGCATCACCCTTTTAGTGCAGCAGTGGGGTATATGCCAGGGTCCCTGCAAGCCTCACAGCTGGCAGGGAAGAGTGAAACCTGGGTCGGTGCCACGTTAGCAGGTGCTGGGTCAAAACTTCCAGAGTCTGGCCAAGCAGTTTATTTCTCTTACTCATTGAAACAGTAAACATTTGGGGGAAAGGTTTCCTCGTGACAATTATCACACCGAAGCTTCAGGAATGACTTCAAACCCCCTTGCAAAATTCACCTCCATAGCAAAGCCCCTGTGACCTTTGTAATAAGATACGTTCTATTGACTGATAAACAGTGCTCAGGGTAGGGGGTTAAGGAGGAAACATTTGTAATGAGCATAGGGAGAGAGTATATTGATGCAAAGTGCATGGCCCTCTTTCATAAGGATGGATTCTATTCACTGAGACATAAAGCTCAGATCAGGGCCTAAGCAATGCTCAGGATTTTGGGGGGTTCCGGTAAAGGCTGCCTCCATATAATAGCAAAATGATGGCCAGGTTGTTAGGTAACATTCACTTCCTCTTTCCAGTGGAAAGGCAGCCTTTCCTTCCATGTTTAATAATTCTGGTTCCTGTTTCCTCAACACTTTCTCTAAGCTATGCCTCCTACAGGTATGATTGCTAATTTTTCATTTGATATCTTTACCCTGGTAGTGACTTGTCTTATATTCACCAACTTTTAATAACTTTATACTGAAAAATATAGTGTTGAAAATGAAAAGTTATATAAGTTTAGCAGAAGAATAGATAAGGAGGAAAATAGGATTCATGAACATAAATGTAGGCCAATCAAAGACACTCAAAATGAGATACAGAAAGAAACCACAGTGTTTAAGAAAAATAACAAAGCAGAACCATACAGGGCATAGTCAAAAGACCAGCATGTGTATACTGGAGCCTCAGTAGAGAAAAAGAAGGTGAATGAAATTTTTGAAAGTGCTTTAAGATAATTTTCTAACAATAGTAACTTATATTCATCCATATATTCATGACACTCAGCACATTTTTCATACAAAGAAAGAAAACCAAATGTATGCATACTATTGTTTAAAAGCAAAGAAAGCATTATAAAAGGATCCAGAAAAAAAAGACACTTTGCCTTGAAAGGAACGCTCACAATCCCTGGCAAACTCTTCGGCTGATCTCAGGAAAGCTAGAAGGCACAGACTGGCATCATTACAGTGTGGAAGGAAAACACGGAGGCATTTCAGTGTTCCGATATCTTAACAGGTAAAGACAAAATAATGACATTTCAGGCAAAACTTTAAAAACTGAAAAATCCTATAGACTTCTTTTGTCACATTTCCCCTTTGTCAGGCTGAAGGTGACCTTCCAGTAACTTCTAGTTTCCACTGTCTCAGTTAACACATCAAGTATAATTCTGCCCGTGGATCCACTGAAAGCAACGTCTTGTCTCTTTCTGCTTCCAGGATTTTGTCTTTGATTTCCTCTGTTTTATTGTTATAGATTTAGGTATGTATTTCCTTTAGTCTACCCTACTTGAATTCCCTTGGGTCTTTTGAGCTATGAATCGATGTCTTTAATTCCTGAAAATTCTTAGCCATCGCCTTTTGAAATATCATCTTGGGTAGATAGAGCCCTTGCCTTGCTGAGATCCTCATGAGACCCCACCCTCATCTTATTTCCTCATCCACCGTTTATGTTTTATGAGCCATTTTTCATTTCACTAATTTTTTTCATAAAAAACAAAATTCTCTTATTATTGATATTCTTTAAAGGTTGTTTTTTTTTTCTCCTCTGCAGTCTTTTCTAAAATTTAGGTAATTTTATTTTATTGTTTCTCTGTAAGGCCTAGAGTATGACTATTCCCCACATTTGAGATCCCTTTTCAATCTCCTGTTCTCTGGGCACAGCTTCAAGATCACCCAGTGGTTTCTATGAGCATGCTAAGTCTAATTGCCATGTGGGCTCTGTCTGTTGGTACCTGGTGTCTGTTCTTGGTGAGCCATTTCTGTTTCTCACGTGTTGCTAGTTCTAACACGAGGAGCTGCAGTTCTTTGCAAGCCTCATTATATTTGGCTGTGCGCTGGTGGATGTAGATGCCTTCCTATAAAGGAACATGAGTTGTTTCTCTCCATTATCTCAGGTCAGAGCCAGGGAATGGCATGAACTCGAAGTGAAGTGCTCTGTAAGATGCAGGCAACTTCAGCAAGCGCTCTGGCAGCAAACTAGGACCAGGCTCCTTCAAGTTCACCGTCATCTTGGGGGCATACATAACTCTTTGAATACCAGGATTTATAGTAAAGGTCCTTTTATCTCATCTATTTATTAACTTGTATAATGGAACTCAGTGTCATCCATAATTAAGAATATGCAAATGAGAAGAACAGTGAGCTTTCACCAATTATTAAATTTCCCTCTGCAGACTGAAATGGCATGCATGGGGCCTGCATGTGTCTGCAACAGTTCTTCTGCATGTATGTTATGGCTGTTAGTTTGGTGTTTTGGGGGGACTCCTAACAGTAGGAACAGGTATGTCTCTGGCTCTTTTTCCTGTTCTTGAGACCCTTTCCTCCTATTGGGCTGCTTAGTCCAGACTTGATCTGAGGGCTTTTGCTTTGTGTCATTGTATCTTGTTTTGTCGTGGTTGGCTGTTGTCTCTTGGAGGGAAACAGGGAAAGTGCATCTTGGGGAGAGGAGAAGTGCAGGGGAGTGGAGGGAGGGAAACTGTGATTGGAATGTGTTGTTGAGAGAAGACTCTGTTTTCAGTAAAACAAAACAAAAGCTTTCAGTCCTCAGAAAGTCTGAAAGGATGTCTGTGGAAACACTAGCGCTTCGCATGCAGGCCTATGATTGAGTGAGGAAGAGTGAAACATTTTAGCTTCCTTGTGCATGCTTTTATAGTGCTTAAAATTTGATTATCTATCTATCTGTCTATCATCCATCCGTCCATCCATCCACCCATTCATCCATCATCTATCTATCATCTTTAAAATTTAGATTCAAAGGCCTGATGCTTACTTTTTCTTTAAGCTTTGAGAAAAAAAAAAGAACCTATGAAATCCAATCCACTTGGCTAGAACTGTGTAAAGAAACACAGACGTGTAGATTTGTGTTGAAAATAGTGAAGAATTACATATTTGGTCTTTAAAATCTAAATTATCCCTAAATTACAACCAGGTCCAGAATAACTGGGAATGAAGAGCTTTTGGTTCCATTGAGCAGCTGCAGGAGAGCATCCCATCCTGGAGGCTGCTTCCCAGAGCTTGAGTTATTGATTTACTAAGGTGGTTGTTTGGCTCATGCACTATTTTCTTAGTTAGGGTTACTATTGCTGTGAAGAGACACCATGACCACGGCAACTCTTATAAAGGAAAACATCTTATTGGGGAGCTTACAGTTCAGAGGTTCAGTCCAGTATCATCATGGTGAGACACGTGGCATGCAGGCAGACATGGTGCTGGAGCTGAGGGTTCTACATCTTGCTCTTACCTCCTGGTCCCTTTCCCTGCTTTAACATTAAAGTAATGTACTTTCAGTAGCATTACAGAGTCAGACAGAATGTAGTTCTTGGGTGGCGTCTTCTTGCATGCCCAGTGACCTCACACGCCTGTGAATCTGCAGCAGTCCACAGCCGTTGCCTTGCTAAGGGAAGATGTTCCTGATTTCCCTTTTAAAATTATCTCCTGGTATTTATCTTTGTTTCCTTTCTGTGTGTGCCACCCCAGCACAGTACTGTGTGTGCTGTTGTCGTTATTGTTTGGATCTGTGATTCTGTTCAGTCGGTTTCCCGTTTCTAACTTACTGACTCTGTTTTCTGAATCCTGTGAGAACTTAAATCCCCTGGTGATGACCAGCTCCTCCCAAATATATTTGACTCTATCTTTTTAGAACCAGAAACTAGATCATGCTGTAGCTAAAGATGAGGCAGGTGTTTATAATTCAGAAGCACATGGTCCTCCTGGCTAGGCTGTAAACCCGAAAAGTATTTGTGAAGAAGAAAATCCTTACATAACCTTCCATAACAATTCATATTTTGCGTGGTTTATATTTCTTAAAATGACCAAAAAAGATTTCCCGTAACTTCAACAAAGGGCCATAATTAAGTTTTCTGATCATGTCTGACTCTGGATTGATGGGCTCGGGGAGAATAAAATATGTGATGGTTGTTCTATATTCCCTAACCTCATGTTGATTTTTTTTAAAAGGCCAGAACTATCATTCTAGAGTTAGTCTTTTCTGTGTGTGCATGCCTGTGCAGGTCAGAGGTCAGTGTCAGCTGGCTTCCTCAGTCCACCTTATTTTTTGAGACCTTTGGCTCGATTGGCTGATGAGTGAACCCTCAGGGATTCATCTGTCTCCTCTTGCCAAGCTGTGGGCTTCTGGACATATGCTTGGCTTTTTGTGTGTGTGGGTTCTGAGGAATTGAACTCAGGCCTTCATGGGAAGTACTTTATCAAGTGATCCAGATCCCCATCCTAGAATAAATCTTTGTGTGTTTCCACCTTGTTCATTCCTAGGTGAAATGGTGTTTGTGTGTCTCTATGGAGCTGCCATAGACGTGAATATAAGACTGGACAAGAATTCCTTGATCATGGAGAAAACGTACATATCTCTGGCCAATCAGCGGACGATAACCATTCATAACCGTGCTAATATCATTGCCCATTTCCAGTGGAAGATATTTGCTACACAGGAAGAGGAAGACAGAGAAAAATATAGGTTTGTATCAGAAACCACCTCTATGGAGCAATGCAGGGGTACAATGGGGTAAATCCAGTTAATCTGTGGGGAGGGGCGGGAAGCCCAATTTATGGTAAATTCTTAACCACCACAAACAATGTGCAACCCTGAGAAACTGGCTCCAGTGTGGGGTGCTCTTTGGGAGCTTTGCAGCATCAAGTGTTGCAGATGCTTAATCAAACTTATCAATAATTAAAGACTTAATTAATTTTTAAAAATATGTCATTCTTTACTGTTTTTAAAGCACTAATCTATATGTGTATATTACTTTTCAAAGCCCTGACCAAATTTATCAGCTTTTACAGTGAGTTCCCCAAATAATCCATTTTGGACTGGCATCAATATCACTCCCCCCATCCTTATAAAAAAACATTTTCAGAAAATAGAAAGAAAGAAGGAAAAGAAGGGTTTAGATGTAATGATTTTTATATTTTGGCTTTCACAGCACTTCCCAGTCTCTCTGGACCATGTAATTTAATAATGATTTCTTAGTGGAATCTTTAGTAGTCTATTTTAGAGAAAATGATAATTCAAATAGCAGCAGAGATTAGAAAAATGTAAAACTTTAAAAATGTAAAACTTTGAAGCTCCTGCCTCATGGTCACATCCTGGACATTTCTTTTGATTGACCCTATCCTTGCCTGTCTAAAGCTGCGCTCACTTTATCTCCTTAGATCTGTCTGAATTAACACCTCTGCTGCTTTTATTAAAATTTGCTTCAGTCTCTGCCTCTCCATTGCCATGAAAGATTAGCTCTGGGAAGCTTCAAGGCTTTGTTTTAAACTGAGTTAGTGTGGAATAAAAATAAAAGTCTTAGGTCCCTGGAGAGCTGGCAGAAGTCCCCCAGTGCACTGTCCCTAATTGAATCAGAAGGATCCAGGACGATGAGGGGACACAGTGGGCAGAATCTCCAGGTGATGAGCTTTAACCACAGGATCACCTGTGAAAGAAAAGCCTTTCCTGCCTACAAACCTCACCAGACCTCATGGTTTAGAAATGCCGATGGGATGGTTTTTTTCTTTAATTATTAATATTACGTAACTATGAAACATCATAATGAAACCCACTCGTGTACAGTTAATAATTGCTAATAAAAGTGGGAAATTCTGCAGCAGATGATGTCTGCTGAGCAGCAGCTGGAAAGGCCAAGCATGGTTAAAGCTGGAGTCAGAGTGGGGCCAGGGGAAGCCGGCGAAGGGGGTCACAGCAGCATTGCTGCCACAGCCCTCCTGGGGGAGCCGTTTGCAGGGAAGGCGAAAATGCAGCTTTAAGTCCAACTGTTTCTCCATGTGAGGACTGGTACCAGGCCAGTGTCCAAAGAGTGTCTAGGAGCTAATTTTAACAGTTAAAGTTAAATGGAAGGAAGGAAGAAGGAAAGAGAGAGGGAGGGAGGGAGGGAGGGAGGAAACGGCAGGCATGGAAGGTGCCAGACCATCCAGAATAGAAAACTTCAGACACAAGTTCTGTCTCCACCTCACTTCCCCTGACACTCATACTCTTAGTTTTTTTAATATTGTTTTTTTGTTTTTTTTTTACCTGTTTTATTTGTTTGTTTGGCTGCTTGGGTTTTTTGTTGTTTTGTTTTGAGACAAGACTGACCTCAACTTCACTAAGTAGTCAGGGATGACCTAGCATTCCTAATCCTCCTGCCTCTTATCTCCTCATAGCAGGGTTTATAGGTATATGCTACCTTGCCTGGTTTTATCAAGTACTGGGATTCAACTCAGGGCTTTGTGTGTGCTAAGTCAGCACTCTAACAACTGAGCTATGTCTCTGCCCTGGCTCCGTGTGCGTGTGTATGTGTTCGAGAATGTGTGCATGCACATGCAGAAGACGGAGGTTGATGTTGGTCATCTTTCCCAATCACTCTATAGTGATTTTCCAAATGGGGTCTTTCACCAAACCTGGAGCCCTCGGACTTGGCTGGACTGGCCATCAGTCCCAGGGATTCTCCTAGTTACACATCTCCAGTGCTGGGATTATCAGCATGCCTCCTGTGCCCAGCTTTCTACATGGGTCCTGGGGAAATGAGTTCTAGACTTCATGTTTGCACAGCAAGTGTTTTATCAGCTGAGCCATCTCCCCAGCCCCAGCGCCACTGTTTACCGTGTGTCTATTGTATAAAATAAGTTTTCTTACGACATCTCCACTTCAGATGTGTGTATAGCGAGCTTTGATTGTGTTATGTTCACGCTTACGTTTTCCTGTTCTCCCTTTCTTATATCCTCATAGTCTCCATTATAGTTTTTATATCCTTTTATGTTTCCTTGGTCTAGCCTCCACATGAGAGAAAATATGCAGCACTTGTGTTTGTGGGGCTGATATGTCTCACTTAGCATGACGATCTTCAGTTCCAGCTGTGTTCCTGCAAATGTTTTAATTGCATCCTTCTTTTATGGCTGAATGGGCTCTGCTGTGCAGTAATACCACATTTTCTCCATCCATATCGTTTCTCTACACCACTTGTAGGTGTATGGCCAGAAGAATCAGTTAGCTCTCCATAGTGGCATCTGCACATCACAGTCATCACAGCCCTATGCACAGTTTTTAAACAACGAACTTAAACAGTGGCTTTTGATCTCCAAATAGGATTGTCTTCACTTTCTCTTGGGGTGACATATATCAATGTACCTTGTGTTTCCCTCAAATAGATTTGATTTTTCTAAACAAAAAGTCTACTGAATGCGACCCTGCCTTCTCTCCCTCTTCCAAGCAAGCCACATTATGCCTGATCTTTAGCTCGACCAACAGTGGGTTCTTCTCCCTTTTCCCTTTCCTGTTCTTCGATGCATTCCCAAGCATGCCTCAACTTTCATACGATTATTTTCACCTTGGGGTCTTGTCTCCGAAATAACTGCCAGCTATTCTTTCTAGAACAAGGCAGGTGCTCCTTACTAAACAGCGAGTGTGATGGTGGTACTTGCGCAAATGGTCGTGGTCTTCTCTTCCATTGCACATCCTCAGGTTATATCCCGGGCTACACATGAGCAGCACACAGAGCAGAGGTCTGCCCCAGCCCCCCCAAAACAGTAGCAAGGTCATGAACCAGCAAGACAATGCCTCTCTTGTGTTCTCTAGCAAGGCCCATGCTGTTGTCCTGACCCAATCCTTTGTGTATGTGATGCTCTTGCTCCTGATGAGGCTGACAGCAGTTTCTTGCTTATCTCCCCTTCCTTCATCAGCATCTCTAGTTTAAACTGCAGAGAGAAGAGTCGACCTTGGTCCTGAGCTTAGCATAGCGGGAACGTGTCTTTAGTTAGAGATGCATTTCCAGGGATTAAAACTTCCCTTTTCAGCATCCCAAGGCCCTAAGATAGAAGGTTAGTGTTACTTCACAAAGCGAGACTCCGATGTCTTCCCTCAGCTGTCTGTTTGCAAAGTGGCTTCCATCTCATCCTGAGCCATTCATCTACAAGTACTGAAACTTGCTCGAAGGTCCCTATCAAATGCTAACCCTTCTAACAAATGGCTTCAACTCCTGTTCCATCTATCATAGTATCTCACCCACAGAATCTTGATGAGCCAAGATTTGGTTGTCTCTTTTCCCAGTGGAGGACTTTCAGCCTCTCCCTCTTCCATCCTGGGAAGGATGACCTTCCTCTCTGCTTGTCTTACAGTGTTGGTACCCTTGGGCGTGTGTCTGGACTGAGAAATATGGGGCTACTGCCAGGCTCCAGGTTCTGGCCATGAAGATGCCCCTCCTCTAGGAAGAAGTTCTGAGCTTTAAAATTGCTCTTCTCTTTAAAAACCAACAAACAGAACACCCTCAGAGTCTGAAATTAAGGATCCTTTGAAGAAATCACCTTTTTGATCTATTTTTTGATGTTTCTCTGGAGCCAGAAAAGACACTAATCTCTTCAGAAAGGACCGCACCCTTCCTTTCTTTCTTGCTCAGCTGGGTCTGGGCGAGCGCACTCTGCAAGATTCTCCCAGCCACATTCTCCTCACGCTCCCCATTTTCAGAGACTCAGTGTGGGCTTTTACGGATTTTTGCTCCTAGAATCTCCAGCAGGGTCAAAGTCATTGTTTCAAGAGCAGGTGGCTCTAATTCTACATTTGCTCAAGACCTCACAGTAACCTCAATGGACAACCCCACACTGTGGTTAGCGTGAATTTATTTCACGGCATTCAGGTGCACGAAATGACACATCTCTCTAGTTAATTCAACCTTAATTGATGTTTGAGCCTGCCACCTGGGTTACTGTAATGAATTTAATTTCAATGATGTTTAGGGGCTCCTTCCTGGTGTCATTAAAAAAAAAACACTCTGAAGACAGAAATGGCACTTGATAAACAGGACAGGAGCCTCTAGATGCACTTTCGTCACACCGGCACAGAGTCCCCCGTTATCTAGGGTCACACAGTCCATTTGGTGGTGATGGCCCCATTGTCTCCACTTACTCTTTCGTGTTATAGGCAGCTCTGGAAGTGTTTCTCCCAGCTCTGAAGGCCAGGAAACTTACTTTTTAGTCGCTTCAGCAACCAATTACTCTATTCCTTACTTGTCTCATTGCAACAAAATACCTGACAACATGGGAGAGAGAGAGAGAGAAAGGAGAGAGAGAGGGAGGGAGGGAAGGAGGGAGTAAGAAAGGGAGGGAGCAAGCGAGAGGGACAGTCTGTCAGTCTGTCTTGGCTCACAGTCGAGGGGACAGCCCATCATGGCAGGGAAACCGTGGAAACAGAAGTGTGAGCAAACTGTCCCATTGCATCCAGAGTCAGGAGGCAAACAATGACTCATTCTTGTGTCCATCTCACTTTCCCCTTTTAATTCAGTCCAGGACCCCACCCCAAGGACTGGTGCCACCCACAGTGAGGACCAGTATTCCCCTCCCAGTTAATCCAGTCTAGATAATCCTTCACGATATCCTCAGAGGCTCATTTCCTGGAGATTTCTCCATCTTGTCAAGTTGACACTGTTTACCATTACACTATCTTCTGCAGGTGGCTGCAAGGGCTCATCTCTCCCTCCTGTCTGAAGGCCATGATCATTTGCAAATAAAATAGGTGAAATTCATATACTTACTGAAAAACAAGGATGGCCTGTTTTAAAATGCTCCTGTATGAGATGTCTCCTCATCTGTAAAACTTAGCCACCTCCGAGGCAAGAAACTATGATATGCAGCAGGACAAGACAGTGAAGCCGTGCGCAGCACAGCTATGTAGCACCCTGTAGGCTTCAGTGATGCTCAGGGTTGGTAGACTTCCCCTCAGCAGACTCTCATCGACATCTTCAATTCTTCCTCGGGCAGAGAGAAGGCCATCTGGGATTTCCCTTCCCTCCTTCTGCCCTGCACTGACTGCTACTGATCCAGGGACCATAGAAAAGGAGAAGCATATGGATATTGTTTCATTTCCTAATGGAAGCGTTGAGTTTACTGCTAACTCTCTAATCAGCATTGCCATCCTCACTGACACAACAAGACATTGTAGTTATTCTTTTACATCCTATACTCCATTCCTATGAACCCTCCTGGAGACACCATTCTAGTATGTTAATGTATGTCTTTTTAATGTGCATCTGCTCTCATGAAATATATATTGTTTCAGAAAACAGGTATTTTCTCCTTTTTTAAAAAAAATAGGAAAGAAAACTAGATTCTTGTTTTAAGGCCCTTCCTGGTACTTCCTGGAGACAATGAGTGTCTCTAACGCATTGCTCTTCCTGCTACAAGATGCCCTCCCTGCTGCATCCCGTCCTTTCTCCATGCCTCTTATGGTGGTGGAACCCTGGGGTCATTTATACCAGTGTTTGCATCCCAGGCTCCTGTGGAAAATCTCTACAGTGCTTCAATCTGAGACCTGATCCACACTGAATTTTTAACTCAACTTGTTTTCTAATTTAAAAGAAACATGTTGTTAATGTATAAATTTTTTTTTCAAAAATTACATCTGTGATTGTGATAAAAATCAGTTCTAATCATATGACCCAGAGCAAACCTAAGGAATATTTTAGTATCTGTAAATGTATTCCTTTGCGAAACGAGTATGGTTTTTTTTCTCCTTGTTTGCTTTTTTTTAATCAAAAAATTTGGGGGTTTCTCTCTCCAGAATATTTTGTAACGATTTTTTGTCTTCAGAAAGCCATGCTAAGTGGACTGAAGAGATGTCACCCTGATCAAGTACACTCACTGCTCTTGCAGAGGACCAGAGTCGCATTCCCAGCATCCACATGGCAGTTTCCTGCCGTCTATAACTCTAGTTCCAGGGCATCTGAAGCTCCTACATGGAGTTTACAAACCACTTTTCTTCCCTGTCCTTCAAAGAAGGCCAATCTAGCTGGGTCTTTGTTTCTGTGATTCTTGTCTTGCTACAAGTGGAGTCTCTCACTTGAAATGGTATTAGTTACTTTCTATAGCTGTAATTAAACACTACAAACAAGGCAACTCATTTAAAAAGTTTGGATTGGCTTACAGTTCATGATGGTGGAGTGAAGGCGTGGGGGCAGGAACAACTGAGAGCTCACATCTCGAACTGCAAGCAGGAGGCAGAACACACACTAGGAATGGCCTGTGTCTTTTGAGTCTTTTGAAACCTCAAAGCCTGCCCTCAGCGACACCTCCTCCAATAGGGCCACACTTCCTAGTCCTTCCCAAACAGTTTCACCAGCCAGAGACCAAGTATTCAAATATGTGATCCTATGGGAGCCATTCTCATCCAAACCACCACACAAATGATGTGCAATTTGTAAGTCTCTCAGATAGTTGTCAACTAGCAAAATTAAAAAGAACTGGATTCCTTGCTTCCCAAGCTGATATGGCCAGTGGCATAGGACTAGTTGGTTACCTTGGATACTGCTTCCCACCTAGCAGTACAAGGGAAATGCAGGCTGCTTTCTTCCTTGGATCCAGAACACACCCGATCCATTTATTTGATTTCCTTGTGTTATATAGCCAAAGGGCTCAGAACACTGAAGTTATTTAAAAGAACCATTTGACAAAGTGGAGCCTCTGATTTGTATGAGGTCATCTAGGAAGTCAGAGCTGAGACAGGAACTCAGTGACCTCATGCACCCACTCAGCACTCCCTTGCTAAGTATGTGCTGTCACCTGGGTCACAGCATCACAGTGCTGGGAACAGGAGCAAGTGTCCCCGTGGGGGAGAGTGTAGGCCAGTCTGCAGGGTCCAGGTGGAGGGTCATCTGGAAAGGTGAGGGAAGTGAGGAGAGGCTTGGAAGAGGCTGTTCTCTCACTGACCGTGGTAGACAGTGAGAACTAGGAAGTGAGTGAAGGAGGCATCTCTGGGCGTGGCTCAAGCATCTTAAAAGCTTGGCATCTTAGAAAGGTGAATGCCTGACACAGGCAGAAAGATGGTACTGATGGAGCACCTGCTCTGTGCTGGGATCTGAACCCTGAACCAAGGCCCGCATCACCTTTAAGCCCCACCTCTTAGGTTAGAAACTCTGCTCCCATCGCCTCTAGTTTTCTGGGAATGAGCACCAAGGCTTAGAGGAATTGGGAAGCTCCCAGAGTCTCAGAGCTAGGAAATAGATCGTAAAATCAGTATCTAAGCCCAGCCCTCACCAGCCCCACATTCTATTCCCCAGATAACAAATAGCTAGGAAAGAATTAAAGTGAGACAAGCTTAACAGGAACAAAATCATCCTTGCCATTTGAGAGCAGAGCAGATGTTAAATAATTTAAAAATAAGCATGGAAAACACAATTACCTAAAAGGAAATATTTGTCCAGATACATGCTGGCTCAGAAGTAAACAGAAGGGCCTTTGGGTGGGAAAGAAGTCCCAGAGGACTTCTGGAAGGAGGTGACAAGAGATCATCAAACTCAGCCTCTGAAAGTTCTGAGAAGGCAACACAAAGTCACCCACTTATGTATTGTAGACTCAGGGCAAGGAGGGACCACCCCCAGGAGGTTTTAAGGGCAGTCCCAGGAGAGGAGACTGGAAGCAAGTTCCTGCCCACAGCTCTTCATGGGAGTGCCACGGTGACCCTTACATTTCCTCGTTTTCTTTAGGGTCTGTGATGATCTGAGCAAGGAGGAAAAGCAAGAAACCAACATGTTTCTGGAAGAATGCCTCTTGGATCCTTCGCTCCGAGAACGCCTTTCTATTCTCTCCCGCACCTTTGAGAACCAGAGGAAGCTGGTGCAAGGAGACAGCATGCTCTTTCTAGATCACATTTTCACCATCGAGCCCTTGGTGAGCACCTGAACAGAACCCGATTATCTAGTGAGCACAGGGCTACTTCTGGGCCTGGCGCAGCAAGTCCTGAGACTGACGTGATTGACGTTAGAGACACTGCCTGGAGGTTGGTGGCAAGGATGCTGGCAGGTCACACTTTCTGTACACCTGTCACAGTGGTCATCTTACAAATTGCCCAGGCTGTATCATTTGTGTATCTATCACTTTACAACAAACCCAAAATATATAATTAAAGCCCCATATAAAAGTAAGGAAATGAGCACTTACATCTCATAGCTGGCTTAAGGCCAAGCAACTGTTGTCTGTAGTTGGAAATTTAGCCCAGATTAGTCTGACTACATAGCAGGATTTCTCAGCCTTAGCACCATTGATGTTGTAGATATATAATTCTTTGTCCTGTGCCTCCTTTCTCCCAGAATTCAGTTTAGTTTTCCCTGCCTACCTCTATTCCCTGCACAGGCCCAAGACAGTTTCTTTATTAACCAATGATATTCATAGCATCTGCCAGGAGCATGGGGAGGGGGGAAGACAGAGAGGGAGAGACCATGCAAAACCCATGACCATTTCTGCACAAGCTTAAATAGCCTGTGGAGTGGTCCTGACCCTCCCTGGGGAGGGATCAGCATATAGCTGACTTTCCTGAAGGTGGAGTCTGGCCCAAGGCAACTCCCAGGGGGAAGGGCTTGAACTGGAGCTTTCCACTCCATTGGCATTCCATTGGCACCCCAAGAATGAAAGCCAAAGGCTGGGGTGATGCCTCCAACTTAATATCACAAAACCCATTTAAATACTTGGCCTCCCAGAAGAGTCAGAGTTCATGCTAGCAGCATGGTCCACAGCCAGGAAGCCGCTGTTTCAAAACCGTGCCTTTTTCTGCTACCACTGAATCAGGAAAACCTCTCTTAGAGGAACCACGGCATTAAGCCATGGTTAACTCTGTTTTTTGTCAGTTTGTTTGTTTGTTTTGTGCCTAGAATTCCTTCCCAAATTCTCTCATGTTTTAAGTGGATTTTAGTTGGTCATGTTGGGGCCAATTTGTTGCAAGGAGGCCGCTTGTTGGCTGCTCAGCCCTGAAATAATCACACAGAAACCATATTATTTAAATCACTGATTGGCCATTAGCTCTAGCTTTTTGTTGGCTAACTCTTATATATCAACCCAACCCATCTCCATTAATCTGTGTATCGCCACATGGCTGTGGCTTACTGGATAAAGTTCCCGTGTCTATCTCTGGTGGGATTACATGGCTTCTCCTTCCTTCCAGCATTCAATTTAGTTCTCCCTGCCTACCTCTATTCCCTGCGCAGGCCCAAGACAGTTTCTTTATTAACCAGTGGTATTCACAGCACACAGAGGGGAAATCCCGTATCACAGAAGAGATCAGAACCAGACATTGGCAAAAAGCTATGGTTTAATTAAGTGAAGAGGGAAGGGAGTGTTCCCAGTTAGAGAGATCGTGGAAGCCATGGGAAAAGGAAACATTCTGTCTACAGCAAGATGAAAGACAGTGAGCAGAACAGTTTCTGCTTGGGTGAGTGGAGGGAAGGTGGCCTACCTTGTTCAGCCTACAGCTCCCTGTCTCCCACTGTGCTCTTCTGGAGATGCTGGATGCTATTGCTTATTCTTTACAAAAGCAGTTGGGGAGATCAAACAAATTTGGGGAAAACTATGTGGACTAGAAAGTGTTTGTCCACATGGCAGAGGTCAAACAGCACTTCCCCGTGAACAGATCCCTCCCACAGAATACCCATTGGAGCTGACATTCTGTAGGTCCCAGCTTTGCCAGTGCTGATGAAGATCTGAGACCCATTACAGGAGAGTAGTGTGCTCAACAGGGCTTGGAAAGTTTACCCTGATACCCGTGTGTGGCTTGAATTGGAGGAGGGTGGATAGAGGGAGCATTGGATGATACAGGTCAGTGGATGGAAGGTGGTGGAGGACAAGGGGCATATTAAGCAGGTCTTCAGCCAAGATCAGGATTATTTCATGAGAATAATAGTGACCTGAAACAGTCCTGGGGAGGAAGTGATTAGAAAGGAAAGGAGATGGCAGATATGAGCCATATCAAATGGAAGACACTGTGAGCTCCTAAGACCAAGAAATGTTTAATCCTCATCCCTAGCACTTGGCCCAATGCTAATAAATGGTTGGATGGATATATTGCAATCAGAAAATATTAGTGAGTTTGACTCTGAGCATGTCAAATTTGAGATTACTACAGATATCCAGGGAGCTTCAAAAATATAGTACTAAAATTGGTGTTGGTAGGGATCCAGAGAATTCAGGACCAGAAGCAAGATTTGTGAGGCTACTGTAAAGGTCTTTATTGGAGACATGAAAATCAAATGGGAATTCTAAGAGTAGAGGGATAAAGGGAAAGTTTAGAGGCTACCAGAGCATCTCCCTGCACCCATCCCAAGGGGACCCAGGAAGAGAGTAAATGCTGGGATCAGAGTGTGTGAGAGCAAATCACACACACACTGAGAGCATCCTCTACACCCAGGGCACCTGGTCCTGCACCACTGAACTCCTCTTCTGAATATTGCTAACTTGTCAGGTCTCATGTATCAAATGGTCACTGCTTACTTTCTGACAGCTTAGCTGTGCATTGGTGATTAGCTTTTTTCCATGGTATGATCCTAGTTAAATAGCTTCTTACTCTGGGTTGATCTTGCAGCAGAAGCAGAGCAGAAAAGATCAGGAGCAAGTAGTGTTACCAGCTGGTCTAATAACCAACCTTAGTCATAGTCTACCCAAATAAATAAAGCCAAAGGTCATCAGCGGGTGTAGAGACCACCTTGCCTTCTGATGGGCGTCCCCTGGCCATGGAGGAAGGGCAGCGTGTTCAAGTGAGGTAAACATAAGAGAGACAAAAGAATCAATAAAAGTCTTAATACCTTAGGGTCTGAATAGAAATAAAAAAACATCATATTTTATCAGGTCTACATCTACATAGTTTCATTCTTCAAGCATCTCAGTCAATACCAAAGTTTAGCTTAGTCCTGCATACAGGCTGTGTGCCCTGCATACTGAGTATTTTCTGAGAACATTGTTCCAGTTTCAGAGGCTCTTCCCATTTAAAGCAAGAAAATCCAAGATCAGGAAATCAATCCTGACCCCAGGTTGCCCAGAGGTAGTGATGGGTTTGAATTTAAATCTCATTTTATCGATATTATCATATGAGGAGGTTTTTGGCTCAATCCTGTAGAAATAAAAGGCCCCCCATTCTATAGTAGCAAGTTCTTACTGTGATCCAAGACCACCTCACCATTTGGCCCTTCAGTGGTTTGAATGAGAATGCCCCCAAAAGCTCATGTTTGGATACTTGGTCCCCAGTTGGTGGATTAGGAGGTATGATCGTGTTGAAGGAGGTTACACCACTGTAGATGAGCTTTGAGCTTTCAAAAGACTCCTGCCGCTCCCAGTTAGCCCTCTGCCTCCTGCTTATGAATCATGATGTGTGCTCTCAGCTATTCCATCTGCCAGAGCTTTGCCACTGTTGTGGACTCCATCTAACCCTCTGAAATCAAACTCTTTCCTTGATAAGTTGCTTTAGTCATGGAGTAACCAAGACAGGTCCCATGTCTTAGCAGACTTTCTTCTCAATCCCGTTCTTTGTGACATGCGGCCATAAACAGGGCCATTGGGTCTGCTGTTTGAACTCTGAGGAGTTAGATTTGGGTATCCTGAGTCCTGGTGGCCACAGAACCACAGAGCCCTAGGCCTGCTTATACCTCCTTTTCCTCAGGATATGGACAGAAGGGAAGCTGGCCAGTGCTCTACTGATGAAGAGCTGGGACTTCATTGTGGGACTTAGAAATGTCCTTTGGTGGGAAAAAAAGAGGGCACCAAGGCCCCAGAATAACCAGGAGACAGAACACTAAAAGGAAAGTGTAAAATGTACACATTGTAAAATGGTAGTTATTTATATTGATATTTAAAGCCATTGGGATTACTGTGTACTTATTAGAGCATATGAGACATAGCTTTTTACTTCCAGTTTCTTACATATCAATTATTTGGGTAATATCTTGGCATATTAATATCATAATATCATTAGCTGACTTTCTCCATTTATTGCTTATCAGGAAGGCATGGAGCCATGCAGACCACTGATGATTTGTCAAGCCAGCCAGCTTCTGCTTGAGATTTTCCCCATCTTCAGAAATAACCTACCATACTGAGTCTATTATGCATGTTTTGTGCCTTCCAGAAAAGCAAAAGGAATTGACTGTTTTGTAAATATAATATTCAGTTGTGCCAGGCAGACCATGTCTGGGCCGAGCTTTGATGGTCTCATTATCTTATTTCCTCTGCTTGAGTCTCCTGAGTCCCCCTGAAAGAGAGAAATCCAAAACTCAAAAACTCAATTCTGAACATTGAGCAGTGCGAGAATATCACCGGGCAAAGAGAATTAAGCTTTGGCTTCCCACGGGTGCCTAGCAATCTCGAGACCTCAGCACAGATGTAACCATCCTGTCTCTGAACTGTGCTACTGCTGGCTCAGGTCACACTTTGAAGACAGCAATTTTCTGAACGTGGAATACTTGGTATTTTCTCAGAAAGAAAGGCCTGAATGTTTCAAGGTATTTTCCCAGCTAGCGCTGGCTGCATGTCTACAGTGTTTGAGTTGGCCCAATATTCCAGCTCCTCTTAACCCACATCTCCCGAGTAGACTTAACCCAGCTGCCCTCAGAAAGCTGAGACTTCATCTAAATGAACTATCAAAGGGGAGAGACACTAGATCATTTCTTCATCACCACGCAAGTTAACAGTAACCTATGCTCTGATGTCATTTAAGCCTGAGAGAAACGTGCTGTTCTAGCAATCCAGACTTGTAGAGGCAGCTCAAATTTAGTTTACATGATCCCTCTCTTCTTTCAGTATAGTGGGTGAGCTCAGCAGAACCAGGTTGGGTGCAAGTGCAGATGGCCACCAAGAAGAAAGACTCAGTGCTTTTTGTCCTGTGCAGCCCTTCCTCGGCTCTGGTCATTAGCTGAGCTGTGACTCACCGGGCAAACACGTGGGCGCTGACTCCTTGAAAATGGATACCAGGAAGGAGCCCAAGGACGTGGGTCCGCTGAGAGCGAACTGCCCTTGACAGGTTCTGCCAGTGCCATGGCCCAGCCCTTAGCCTCGCTCCTCAGGACTCTCCTATCAGGTCTTGGAGCTAAGGCCCACTTTTTGGCAACAGTACCAGAGCATTCACTATTGTGTTTAAGAACCATTGTGGATGGAAGGAAGCCCAGGGAAGCCTTAGAAATAGCAAGGTTGCTCCTGGCTCATTAAATTCGTCAATACCTTTCCTTTCCGGGAAAGAGAGAAAGACTTGGACATCACACATGGCCACCTCCACTAGCTAAGGACCCCATGGAGTTCTGTGTGTTGAAGATAAATTAAGGCAGAAAGTGCCTTTTGTAAAGCTTCTTCTGCCAGATGGATCGACCATAGAGCTCTCTCTCAGGAACTTTTATGGGCGTTGTTTTGGAAATCACGGCTTGACTTACTTGTCCTAGCTGAGGTAGCTGAGTAGTCAGTCTCTTTGCCAGTCTTGTGCCATGTGGGCTTTTCTCTCAACAATAACAAGGGTAATTTACTTGTCATTTTTTATATTTCCATTTGTTTTTTCATCATTGTTGTTTGAGACAGTTGGTATTTGTACCGAGTGTCACTAAAGGTAGCCAAAGATTTTGTCATTGTTGTGAGTGGAAGAAAAGATGACAGCATTTTGGTGGTGGGCTGGTCATTGATAGAAATTTGACACAGAGGGCTGGGCAGATGGCTCCGTGGTTAAAAGTGCTTGCTGTTCTTGCAGAGGACAGAAGCTCACAAAGGCCTGCAGCTCCAGCTCCAGGGGCTATCATACCCTCTTCTGGCCTTTGTGGATATCTGCGTGTATGCGTGTACACACATACAAACACACACACATACATACACACACATACATACACACATATACATACACACATACATACACACATACATACATACACACATACATGCACACACATACACACATACATACACACACATAAATACACACATACATGCACACACATACATACACACACACATACACACACATACATACACACATATAATACACACATACACACAATACATGCATGCATACATACACACATACATACACAAGGCATACATTCATACATACATACACAAGGCATACACTCATCAATTTTTAAATAAATCTTACTTTAAGTTAAAAAACAAAAATTTGATTTTGAGAGCGTATTTTCATTTTCTGAGAAACTTTCTTTTTGTTTGCTTGTTTATTTTGGGAAATGGGATCTCCTGGGCTCTTCTTAAACTCGTGGGCTCAAGTGATCTTTCTGCCTTAACTCCTGGAGTAACTAGTTCTAGAGCAACTCTTTCCATTACGTAAGGGAAATGATGGAATATTTGAAGATGTCTATGTCTCCAAGCATGAACATCAAGAGCGCCACTTGAGGCCACTGATTGCATGTCTTGTTCTGAAGGGTCTGGGCCTTGATTGCCACCTAACGCAGGGAGCTTGATGAAGACCCCACCAGAGCATCTCTCAGGAGCACTCACATGCTCATGTGGAGTTTGTTCCACAAAAGAACCTGCTTTGAGTGACCTTTTGGAAGAACTCAAGCATATGTGGACAGTGTTACACTGTCCATAGGGCAGGCTGCATCAGATAAGTCCACATATCGGTGGTAGATTCTAAATGTCTGCCCTTTCTGTCTGGTATGGTGAGAGAGGTGGTCCCTGACCTACTTTTAGAATTGCAGAGGGGCTGGGGAAGTTAGGGGAAATACCGTAGACTCCCAGCCCGCTACTTATTGTTGGCTGTGCTTAGGCAAGATGCTTTACTTCACTTTGCCTGAGTTTTCTGTTGTTAACGGGAGGATGAAAGGACTCAACAGGGGTGAAGCTGGGCGAGATAAGGTGCAGAGCCAGTGACTGCAGCCGGGAGAACTTGAGCTCTCGGGAAACATTTGCCAAATCGTGATTATGAGTTAGATACATGTCTTAGTTAGGGTTTCTGTTGCTGTGAAGAGACACCCTGACCCTGGCAACTCTTACAAAGGAAAACATTTAACTGGGGTGGCTTACCCTTCAGAGGTTTAGTCCGTTATCATCATGGCGGGAAGCATGGCAGCATGCAGGCAGACGTGGTGCTGGAGAGGGAGTTGAGAGTTCTACATCTTGATTCACAGGCAGCAGGGAGAGATGGTTCCACTAGGTGTGGCTCAAAGCCTGCCTGTACAGTGACACCCTTTCTCCAGCAAGGCCACACCTCCTAATAGTACCACGCGTATGCGCCAAGCATTCAAACACATTAGTCTGTGGGGCCATACCTGTTCAAACCACTGCAACACACTTGTTTCTTTGCAAATTAGAATTGACTGGAAAGCTAAATATTTGAGTCATACATGTAACCGGAAAATCAAAATGCAATTCTTTTATTTAATACACATAGGAATTTTTATTGTAAACATTGAGTTCCGCTTTCCAGATCAATCAAGGAAGTTAAATACACATGTAACTATTCTTGCAGTTCAAATTCCCACTTAGCAAGGTTTTCAAGAAATGATCCTTCAAAGAAGGAAGAGGAGAGAAAGGGAGGGAGGAAAGATTCAGGGTTTTTGAATGTTTTGAAGAACTTTTGAAGGAGGTTCTCACTAAGTCCCTTTGATCCAGTGCTACTTTTTGAAGGTCAGTCGGTCACCACCAGTCACCACCTTTCCCCCGGCTCTTCTGTGACTTTGCTTTTGTGTGTCCCCCTCCACTTGATCCTGATTACTTTTTCAAGCATATCTAAACTTTACATTTATTTAATCATTCACTCATTCATTTGGTTTGTGTGTGTTTGTGTTTATGTGTGTGTGCATGCTTAGAGGTCAGATGGTCATGTGGGGGTCAAATTTGTGAAGGTTTTGATTTTCTGAAATGTCAGAGCTGAGCAATAAAAAATGAGAAGGCATTTCCAGAAGCATGGGTGACCCAGAAGTTCATTTCAGTGGGACTAGTAAGATGAGACGATTAAGGCAAGGAGTCAATTAGGGCCATTTTAGGCTTACTGCATGTTTGCAAGGTTTGTCCTTTGATTTGCTAGGAAATGTCATGTGTTTTTTTTTTAACTGCGTTTTCTATAGAAAGAAGTAGAAGTGTCACTGTTTAATGAAGCCCACCTGAAAGCAGAAATAGTGAGTGACCACACTACCAGCATCCCTCTGAGAGAGCAAACAGAATGACCATGCTTTTGTTGCGGCACATACGCAGCTGTTAGTTCACTGTCCCAAGCTCTGACCCAGGAGAGGACTGTAGAGGGACATTTGTCCTTGAATTAGCTCCCACGTGCAGAGAAAGATCAAGTTACTAGTGGATGCTGCAGACTCAGCTAAGCAGCTGAAGGCCCCAGGGCCAGTCCTCATTCTGTCGGAGCTCCAGAGGATCCTCTCAGTCTTACCTGGTGCCAGTACCCCTATCTCTGGGATCCAGATCATGCCTCTCAACTGTGTCTTACTTCCCAACCCTTCATGTCTACCTAGCAGACTTATTTGACCATGGCAAGTTCAAAAGTGTTTTGGAGGCTGAGGTCATGCTCCCTTTGGTCCATGCATACAGCATGGACTCTGTGGCTCAGAGGCCATGAAAATGGTCTGGCCTACCCCAAACCATAAGACCCCTCTTAACGTGTTCTGAGATAACTCAATTTCCAGGTCCTCTTGGGGCCACGTCTTGCTACTCACATTTTTCTAGCATGGATTCTCACAGGAACCAAAATGTCCCTTGGTGCTTTGGCCAGTCTGTGTTGGAGCAAGGTAGTTGCATCTACTTAATGTCTGGTTAAAGCAGGGTCTAAACCCACCAGCAGATTCACATCACATGGATTAGGGAGATGCCTAAATCTCCAGTCATCTTAGGCAGGATACCCACCAACATACCTTCAGTTGGCTGAAGATGTGGCTGAATGGCTGAGCCATATCTGCTTGGCCTGTCTGCCTTTTCTAGGTCCTACCAGTCAAAGGGTCAAGTATTTTCCATTTATCTGAAGGGACCAAATATTTGTTTCAAGGTCTTACAAAGTTCCGTGGTGCAATTTCTAAGTCCATGAGAGTGCTTTGTACCTTCCTGTCCGCTGTGGAATCTCAGGGGCCTCTCTGGGCACTACAGTTGTGTGGTTTTGAGGGTCCTAAATGCAATGAAAAGGGCAGAGGAGAGCTTTAGAAATGAATCCGTGTCTGGTAATAACTCCATAAAGTACAAGCAGAGCAGAAACAGCTGACTCAATAGATAGCAGCAAGCACCTACCAAGAGGCACCTCTGCCTGGATGCTGTAGACAGAGGAACGAGGGCCTACCTTTCTTCTCTTGGACTTCCTGGGGATGCAAAACCACTTCCTGACCTTTGTAACCTTGCCCTTGTTCTCGGAGCCTTAGTGTCCTCCCATCACTCTAAAGTTTGGAAGGACACTGCCTGAGAAGGTCATAGGTCATTCTGATTGCTCTCTAGTTTCCTGTTCTCCAGTCTTGTCTGATATTGCCTTTTCCTCAGGGGCTGGTGTTCAACCAAGGATCTTACTTCTCCTAGGTGATGATGTCAGCCATTAGTTTTCTTCTCTATTCTTTATTCCAGAAATATTTTTCCTTCCAGCCAGACTATCTAGTATGCTTTGGGAACTATCTGAAACTGGAGCTGTTATTTATTAAGTTGTCTTGCCTTGATTTTCTTTTGAGCTGTGTATAGATTTCTAAATATGTTTAGTACTTGTCCTCCTTTGGTCCTATTTAGAAGACTTTGGGAGAAGGCACACATTTTGCCCCCAGCCTTTTCAGTCTTTCAGTTTAGTCCTTCTAAGTGGCATAGAAATAACATAGATAGGTGGTGGTCAGTAATCATCTAGGGAGCCCTTACTGGATACATGGCTTTTCCAGACCTTTTGTGGGGGGGAGGCTCTTGGAGTCAGGTGCAGTTTCACCTCTTGCAGCTTGAGAGATTAGTGAAGAGACACCAGATTATATGGTCAGGACAAGGTTTTAAATCAGGGTTAGGTGGCTCATTCCATCACAGTAGCAAACTTGGGTTTTTTTCTATGGCTTTGGAGTGGTTTGGATTAAAGTGAGAGATGACTGGCTAGGTCAGAAACGCTCTGATCTGGCCACTAGCCTCCCTTGGACCATTACTTGGCTGCGCAGAGTAGAGGTATTTCTGTTTGCTGTCACTTAAAAGTTAGGTAGGTAGTGAGTGCCTCTGCTGAGGAGGTCAGATAATTCTTTCGCTGTGACCCCTGTGGACCTTATTTTTATAGGGCTAACCTTTGTCATGTATGCTCCTTGTCAATCAGCCTGCTTAGCCCCCTGCAGTCTTGGCCTACTCTGTCTCCTCTGAAGTCCCAGGGTTTGGTACACATGGGGCAGATAGCAGATGCTCACTGAACATACACATCTTAAAACTACCCTGTCCCATGAAGCACGGTGGCACATACTTTAGGAGATGGAGTCAGGGGACCGTGGGTATGAGGCTAGCCTTGGCTACATAGTAAAACTCCATTTCAAAGGAAAACAATTATTCTTCCTGGTTTTCCCATTAATGCATTTTATATTCATGAACTCACTGACGACGTTATCTGTAAAGCTTGTCCACACTTTGTGCTGCTTGATAAGTTACCAAGCAGTGTAAGTCTCCATCTGATGGGTAAAATGGTGTTCGCTCATGTATTGTAGAAGTGTTTCCTTTAGGTTCCCAGGATTTCAGCCTCTGTGTGTGGTTCCAGAAGGAATGAAAACTAGAGCCACCACGTGACCCAGAATCTCTTCCTACTGCAGACCCAAAGGAAGTAAACTTAACATTGCACAGGCTCAGTCCCGTGTTCTCTGCAGCGTGATTTAACTAGCCAGCCTGTGGAGCTACTTGAGTATCCATGGGCAGGCAAATGGGGAAAGAAATGTGATGTGTACATACAACAGAATATTGTTCAGCCTTAAAAGGGATCCCCTGTTGGGTTGGTAAGATGCTCAGTGGGTAAAAAGTACTTGCTGCCCAGCCGGACTGACAACCAGAGTTTAATTATTGGACTTCACATGGTGAAGGAGGGAAGCAACTCCAACAGATTGTCTTCTAACCTTCATTATGCAGACTGTGGCATGCACACATCTGCGAGGATGTGTGCACATACACAATAAATAAACGCAAAACCCTTTGGGGGGTGCTCTGCATTTGCAACAAGGCCAGCACATCCAGCATGTTCTCATGTGTGTGCAGGCTGAACTTGTGGAACCAGGGAGTAGAATGGCAGGTGCCAGTTGCTCATGGGCAAATGGGGAGATGCTGGTCAAACAGCACAAATACGCAGCCATGAGTCCTGGAGATCCAGCGCAGCCTGACACATGCAGTTAATAACACATGTATTAGAAATTTGGTAAGAATAGACCTGAAGTGTTCTCATGGCACACCGAAGGAACTGCTTAGGAAATGCATATGCCACTCTACTTGACCATAAAGACCCTTTTGCTATCTATATGTGTGTCAAAACTTGATGCACTTCTTAAATAGATGAAAAAAATTTATAGAATTATCATTTGAAAACAATGCCTTTCTTTTTTGTTCATGTTTCAGGAAGGCGATATCTGGCCCAACTCATCAGCTGATATCACTGTGTACTTTAACCCCCTAGAGGCCAGGCTCTACCAGCAGACAATTTACTGTGACATTTCAGGTATGAACTCACTTTGTGTGGTAACCAAGTTACCAAGTGCTCAGAACATATGCGTATGTGTGTACATGTGCGTACACGTGTGTGTATGTGTATGCAAGTATGTGCATGTATGTGTGTATACATGTGTATGTATATTCACGTGTGTGTATAAATGTATGTGTATGTGAGTCCATGTGTGTATGCATGTGTATGTGTGCATATGTACATGTGTAAAGTATGTGTGTATGCATGTGTGTGTGCACACGCACGCGCATGTGTGTGTGTACAAGAATGTGAAGATTGTAGACTAAGGCCATTTGGTGCTACCTGAGATCAATAGAAGGATATTTGAGTCAAACTATGAGCTGCTCACATTTTCTAGAACAGATGAAAGTTTTGTTTTTGCTCCATTTTTGTTTTTTGAGACAGGGTTTCACTCTGTAGGCCAGGCTGACCTAAAACTGACTATGCAATCTAAACTGGCCTCTAACTTGCAGTGATACTGGTACTTTAGGCTCCTGCGAGCTGAGATTACATTGGGAACCATTGCACATGACTAGATCAAGAGTCTCTTTAAAGTGTTTTACAATTACATTGTCAATGGGGGAAATAGAAAAACCCTTTTGTCTATTTCTTCTCAATGCTTAGAGCACCAAGACTGTTACTTATGACATTTTCCTGCATGGTTGGTTGTTCCTTTTATAATGCCCAGCTACTAATATTTAACATTTCTGTGAGTTGGAGGCCAGCCTGGTCTACAGCATGAGTTCCAGGACAGCCAGAGCTGTTACACAGAGAAACTCTGTCTTAAAAAACCAAAAAGAAGAGGAGAAGTGATGGTGGCAGGTGAAGAAATGAACAAGTGTATGTGTGACTCTGTGTGTGCATTTGCACCTCCGCACGTGTCTCGGCTGTTACTGAGACATCCTGGAAACTGAGACCCGCACAGCGCTGAGCTCTTGAGTCATCCCCAAGCTTGGCTACAAAACACAGCTGAAGGAGCTGACTGTTTCCGGGATGAGGCAGGAAAGAACGAACTTCCTCCAAGTCTGAGTGGAGGAAGTGATCAAAGAATGCCCAGAAGCTGTCAAGGGACTACAACTGACGACGCTCAAACAAGTTAGGAATCAAAAAATGCTGCTTATAGACTATGTCTGTGTTACATCCAAACAGGCATCGGAATCCACTCAATTAAAATGTGTCACATGGCAATCTTCACCGCTATAAACAACTCAGGTCAAAAGTAATGGGGAATTGCAGGTGGGACAGGATCCTATGTGGCCTCAAAATATCTTCCATCAAAATACTTGCCAGTTATGAAGTGGGGAAAATTCAGTTTTACAGTGAAGAGCGCAGAACATGGCACCTCAGCTCTAGAACAGGTGGCCTTCTAGGACCTCTCCACTAAGATGCAGGGAGGGCAAACCATCCCATTCCTGATATCAGGACCGAGCTACCTCAGCAGGTCTGATCCAGAGGATGCTTCCAGCAAGGAAGCACAAATTGCCTGGATCTTCACAGACTTCAAGGCCATAAAAGTCAAGGGAGGAAGAAGAACTGTTTGAGACTCAAGAGAGCAGTTACATGTAATCTAGACTGAATGCATGGCTGCAAAGAGCATCCGTGGGGAAGAGACAAGGAAGTTCTTTGTCCTTCTAGGGAGATTCTTCTGTATTTAATTATTAATCTATTGATTCATTGATTATTTGTCAAGACAGTATCTCACTTTGTAGCCTAAGCAAACCTGAAACTCATTGTGTAGTCCAGGCAGGCCTCAAGCCTCAGAGACCATACCTCAGCCTCCCTAGTGCTAGGATCACAGGTGTGAGTCACCATATCCAGTTTCCATATTTTTAAATCTTCAAAATTTTTTTAAATGTTAATAGGAAAAGTAAGCAGACAGCAAAATTATAAAGTCAAAAAGTAGCCTTTTCCCCCTGTAGTACTGTCAAAAAGGATGCTTGGTGTTATAGTGGGAGGGGGCGGCTTGCTAACACTTACATTACTGTTGGTCCTAACTTCACACAATTCTCTTTGGTCCCTAATATGAAAGACAAGAATTTAGTTTACTTTTTTTCTTCTCTTTCCTTCCCTATGTTCTTTGAGTTATAATTTGCATACAGTATAAGCCATCCTGTCTCTGTGCATTTTGACAAACCCGAGTAGTGGTATCGCCACCACCCTAGTCGAGATATAGAAAAACCTATCACCCCACAAAGTTCCTTTGTGCCCCTTGCAGGCAACACTAAGCCTCCATCTCACCCTTGATAAGCCAGTCATTTTTATTATATTTATTTTGTGGGTTTTATTTACAGCTTTAAATCACATGAAGCCCTAATGGTTTTGTTCCCTGAACCTTATGATGTCTCTTGGTGTATAAAGATATTGGTATACCTAACCTGCCCAACACAATTCTGCTACCTTTCCCCCTCTGCCTTTTATGAACCTTTCCAGTATTTTTTTTAAAAAATAAGCTTATTATTGATAACCATAGTTAAGCTTACTATTTACATAGATGTCACTTGAAGACTATGTGTCCCTAAAGGAGGCCTATATCAAGTGGTCTCTCCTTTATACACATCAGTAACTTGTGCTGTCCACCTCTACTGTGTCATGTGTGGGTTGCCCTGGATACTATGGATGCTCTGATTATTTAAACTGGGAGGATGAGAGATGAGTCCGCAGCCACTGAAGGCCTGCCAGTCTGCTGCCCAGATCCCACCCTTCTCCTTATCTGTGAAGTCACGTTCCCCAGCCAGCCTAAGAATACGCAGCAGGATGGGCTGCCAACCCAAGACTCTCCTAGCCTCCCCGGGAATACGCCTATCATCTTAAATGTTATGGGGATCATTTTCTTGCTTTCCTGTGTAATGTTACCATCTGTGTATTCATCCCTAAGCAAAAGTGGTCTTGGTTTCCTTTTTCTTGAAATTTCTTTGTAGGATTCATGCCGTATAGAGCCTATGTTGCAAGCACCAAGAACATAAAAGTGTTCCATAAATGTTCAGTGAAAAAGCAAATAATTGGAACAAAAATATAAGCAAATGGGTAACTGCACTCTGGTTTGACTGGAGGAGGGATGCTCATGATGGCCCTACCATCAGTACAGAATGGATGAGGAGTTTCGGATCGGCATAAATCTCTTTCTATGCCACAGCCCAGCACCCAGGACACCCAGCTTCTTAGAGGGTCTGCAGGAAATGTGATGGGGTGGCCGTGTTCAGATGCAGACTGGAAATAGGCTAGTGTGTGACCCCCATGCCACAGGTGGTGGGACCTCCTCCAGCTCCCTGGGGACACTGTTCTTGGCATCATTCCCGGAGGCTGGCTGCTCTCCAGGAGGTTCCCAAACAATGCACCACGAGTTGTATTCATCTATTGTTTCCTGTGGTTCCAAATTCTTCCCCAGCATTCTTCTCCTGGGTAAACCGAATGTAATTTTTGCATCTGTGTAACAGTCTTCTTTATTTTGTTAGTCATTTTCTAGCCGATTCAGTTGCCAAGGAAGGGCTCTGTTTACATAGTTAATTCCATATTATCATTCCTGTAAGTTCCGTGTAATTCTGTGTCCTTTGGAGGGCTGTTGATGATTGCTGGCTGTTATCGTCTACCAGTTGGCAAAACCCCTGGCATTATGTCACTAAGAAACATTTGCTAAGTGGATAAAAAAGCTCTTCCCTGGCCGGCTTTCCTTTTGTTTGCCTTTGCTCTAAGCTACTGTAGTACTTGGTTTTCTCACCTCTCTGCAAAATACCTGACCGAAGCAACATAAGGGAGGAAGGGCTTTTTTTAATTTTTGCCTTGAGAAGGTACAGTCCCTCATGGCCCTGAACACATAGCAGAGCCGGCGTCAGTGAGAGCATGTCGCTGAGACTCCTCACATCTCCACAGACCAGGGGGCAAAAGACTTGGGCTGGAAGTGGGGCCTGTAACCCACAGGCTTGTTCCCCAAGAATGACTTTCTCTAGCCAGGAACTTCCTAAAGGTTCTAAAATCACCAAAACAACAGTAACAAAAAAAAAAAAAAAAAAAAAAAACCAATAAACCTCCACCAGAGCAAGTGTGTGAGTCCATGGCGGACATTTCACATTCAAGCCCCAAAAGGTAACTATGTTCATAGAAGCAAGTTCTGATTCCTTTTCACACTTTTTAAAGAAAGAAATCTTTGTGTGTGTGTGTGTGTGTGTGTGTGTGTGTGTGTCCAGAAGAGGACATCAGATTCCGCTGAAGCGAGAGTCACAGGTCCCCTGCGAGAGCTGCAAGTGCTCCTCATTGCTGTCATCGCTCTAGTTTGTCAGTTCTGGAAAATTCTCATCTTCTACCTCCTCAGTGTTGCCTTCTTATCTTTTCAGCTCTCAAGATTGTTGTAGAATTTATCTCTTCTTCGATCTCCTTGTCTCTGATCTATTCTGTTTTATATTTTATTTTTATTGCATTTATCTACTTGTGTATGTGTGTATTTGGCACGGCACGTGTGTGGAGGTCAGAGGACTACTTGGGGCCAGTTCTCTCCTTTTTCCACATTGGTCCTGGGGCTCAAACTCGGTTCATCAGTCTGGGCAGCAATTGTTTTTACACGCTGACCTGCTTGCCAGTCACCATTCTGAGGATTTTATTCTAAGTTCTTTCTTCTACTTGACTAATTATCTCTTTAGCTATGTCTATTCTTGGCGTACTCGTCTACTCAATTTTAAATTTTCATTGGATTCATTTTTAGAAGTCATGTAATTTTATATTTATGTATTTTGTTCTTTCATTGTAGTTTCCGTTTCTTATTATGCCTCTTCAAATTTTTTGAGAATGCTGTTAGAGTTTCTTTAAGAGTTTTCTATTATGTCCCTCTTGGGCTGGTTGTGGTAGCTCAAGGTTTTCCTCAGCAATGGGACTGTTCCTTCAGACAGTTGGAAATGTTTGTACTGTAAAGTCATTGAGCATGAATACTGGATTTTGAACACTCCTTTGTGTTAGGAATATTTTCCTAACACGAGCTCTCTGCTGAAGCAAATTCCCAATCAAGCCAAATCAAAACAAGCCAAATTAAGAAATATCCAGGTTTAATGGGATTCCTGCGCTCTCGGGTGGCAGGAGAACTGGGAGGCTGCAAACGACACAACCACTGCAACCACCTGACCACCACCGGAGAAAGGAAAAGAGACCAAGTGTTCCTCTTTTGGGAGTTCATTTAAATACTTTGTGGGAGTGGTCCTGACCCCTCCCTGCTGGGATTTGGAGTCCAGACCAATATAACTCTCAGGCCTGGGGCCTATGCTCCCAACTTAACACCTTGGATAGGGATTTTGTTGCGTCTTCTGCCACTCTTCCACAGTCAGCTTCTGCTCCTAGAACTTGTCTGGTGGTGTGTAAGTTTGGATTGCAAACCTGCACATGAGATTTGGATTTTTCCTAGGAGCCTCTTCCCCTCATGGGTCTGCTGGCTAGATAACAGGCCTCATCAGCCCATCCTAGGCCAGGAAGTGGAATTTTCCTAAGCTGTTTTTGTTATTGTTGTGTTGTTAGAGGGAGATTTTCCAGGGTTCTGGGTTTACACAAAGATCTTGGTTCAGTTCTCTGTTCCCAGATAAAAACAAGTCCTTATACCTTCTTGGTGTGGGGGTAAAACAGGAGCCACCAGACCATAACACCTGTGCCTACTCTGCAAAGTAGTGGACCTTCTTTGACTTAGTTTACTAGGCTTGGGTGCTCTTCATTTCTAATATCTGGTATTACCCTTCCTTTTTCATGAGATTAAAGACCATAATGTATGTTTGTTTGTTTTTTTAATCAGAAGTATTTACTTTTTACATATGAGGCAAAAGAACAACCTGAGTTAGTAACCCTGCCTTGTTGGCAGGTCACATAGTTAGCAATCTTCATGTTTTTCAAGTGAGTGTCCTTAGAGAGTTTGCACCTGACCCAGCTCTGGTCACTCATTACAAATGTAGATTCTTGGGCTTCATCTGTGTTTTATTGAAGCAGAATTCTGAGAAAGCGGTGCTGGAGACTGCTTATTTAAAATGAGGACCAGAAAGCAATTCCAACAAAGTTGCAGGATAAAAGATTCATTTCCAGAAAAAAATGGGTTGTATTTCTATATGCTAACAGTGAACAGTGGGAAGCTGAAGTTTCAATATTGCTTAAATAGCATTAAGGATATAAAGTACTCAGGGGTAAAATGGACAAAATGCAAGACCTGTTCGGTGAAATGGATGAAGCATTGCTGCAATTACAGACCCGAACACATGGAAAACCCACACTGCCTCTAGTTAGTGAATTTAGCGTTGTTCAAACTGTCACTTCCTCTCGCTCTCCCATTTGTCTATAGATTTGCTACAAGCAAAATAAAAATCTCAACTGCTTTCTAAAATGGGAATAGACACATTGGTTCTGAAATTCCTGTGGAGGGCCTGGAGAGATGCTCTGTGGTTAAGGGCCCTGGTGCTCTTGCAGAGAACCAAAGTTCAGTTCCCAGCACCATGCAAGGTGGCTCCCAATGCCTGTAACTCCATCTCCAGGGGGATTTATCATCTGGTAGGCATCTGCTGGCACCTGTGTGTGCTCTCTCTCCCTCGCTCTGCTCCCCTCTCTTCACACACACACACACACACACACACATATCTAAAAATAGTAAAAACAGGTGTCCTAATTTCCCATGGAAATGCAGAGAACCTAGATTACCTAAAATAGGGAAAGAATGAATCAAGAGAGCTGCTGTGCCTTCCTGGCTTCCAGACATCTAACTGCCAGGCTGCCATCTTTGTACTCTGTGCCCATGAACTGTAATGTAAATGATAGAACAATATGCTGAAGATTCTGAAAATACCACCAAATTGGCCTCTGGCTAGAGCTTGCCCTAGGTAGTCGGCAGAGGGCAACAACAAGATACATAAAGGACTTAGATTTTCATCAGGGAGCAATACTGGAAGATGAGCCAACAGGCACCCTAGGTTTTACCTAAGGAAAGTAGGAGGCCCGTGTGTCTCCATAGAACAGAACAGATCAACTGCAGCATCCCCTTCTGCATTTCTTTAACACATGGCAGTGCAGGGGAATAAGAGGCTAAGTGCACAGCTTGCTACTTTGGTCAGTCGAGGGGCCTGAGAAAATACCATAGATTAGGTAGGTTATAAACGAGAGAAACTTTACGCCTCCTGATTTTGGAGGCTGAGCATGTAGATCAAGGCAGCCACTAAGGGCTCTTTTCTCACAGAGCCATCTTGGGTGAGTCCTTACCCCCTGGGAGTCCCTCTGGGATCTTTTGTAAGGACATTGACTTCATTCTTTCTGAAAGGTTCCCTGTTTGTCATCTATTCCTCTCCCCAAATTTCCACTTCTTAATCCCTTGCGATTAGCATTTTAGTGATTGAATCCGGGGGCGGGGAGGGGGCAGAGACATGACAGACATAACCGATAACAAGCTTTTGAAGGCCTGTGCTTTTCATTTTCTGGTAATTAATGCAGTGAGGTCTGTTGCCTTTAGTGCTTTCAGGCTCATTAAATGTACCCTGTGGAGCATCCCTTTGTCTCTAATGAGTAAGGCCAGTTTTCTCTAACCGTACACAAGAAACTACAGTTATTTTTTAAATGCTTCAAGATCTTGCTCGTCTAGGAAAGAGTTTGTTCTTACAGTTTACTGCTCCCCTGTGTTTGTCCTTCTTGCTGCTTTTTGCCAAAACAAGAAAAATACCTGCTTAGAAAATCCTGTGAAAAAGGAACATTTGTACCATGACCCTAAGATTTGGGCAGACCCCTAGAAATGCAGGGGTGCTGATTTCTTGCACCCATTCTGTCCCCAGTACAGGAAGTGGCTATCTACAGACTGGACTGAAATAATTAATAATTAACAATCCCCAAAGAAACAGTGGTCTACCACTTTATTACAACACTTGTCTGTTTTGTGTTTGTTTGTTTTGTGTTTTGTTTGTTTGTTAAGGAGGGCAGCCAAGGCAAAGATGGAGCTGGAGAAAGTTTAGATCTGGTAGTTATCAATAGCCCTGCTATTTATCCCATGATGCACTGGCCGTTCTCTCTCTCCCTGCCAGTCTGCAAATCGGAATCTCAATAAAAATACATTTTGCTTGACCATAGAGTCCCAGCAAGTCATTGCCAAGAGATTTGAGTAACGGTGAAGGGTGACAGTGTTTGAGAGTTCTGAAGGTTTTACTAATATTCTAGAGCAGTGGTTCTCAACCTGAGGGTTGTGATCCCTTTGGGGCGGAACGGCTGTTTCACAAGGGTCTCATGTCAGATATTTACATTACAATTCATAACAGTAGCAAAATTACAGTTATGAAGTAGCAACAAAAATAGTTTTATGATTGGGGTCCCCACAACACAAGAGACTGGATTGAAGGTCCCAGCGTCAGGAAGTCTGAGGACCCCTCCTCCTGAGTACTTGTCATCACTGATGTCACCTTTCCAGGGTCAGGTGGAGTGAAAAAAACCCTCTGAATAGATTAACTATCCCAAATATTGTAAAGATCATTCATGTTTTCTATAGTCAAAGTTATAGCTGCCTGAGGATCATGATGTTGCCCCAAACTAGAATAACAAAAAGACAGTATCCTTGTCTCAAAATATTAAAAAGCTAAATAGCAACAGAAGACAATAAGATGTCCCAAGGCATTATAATGATGGCAACAATGAATTAAAACTGTTGCTTTGTGTCAAGTAAAGGATAACTATGTTATGATTCACCAGTTCAGAGAGGCTAGGTAACAGGGCTCAAGGGATGTGGTGGGATGCTTGGATCTCCCTGGGAAAGGAAAATAGAAGAGATCTGGAGAGTGGACTGAGGGTGGGTGGGGATGGGAACAATGGATGATCAAGTTTGGGGGGGAGGGAGAGTACTGAATGAGACTACTGGAAAGTGGTGGTGGGGATTTTAGGGTCAGGTAGAAACCTGATGAAAGGGAAACTCTCGGAAATAGTCAAGGATGACGGCATCTGAGACTCCTAGCAATAGCAGACACATAGCCTGAGCCAGACTGGTGCCTATCCCAATTGTCATCAGAGAGGCTTCATCCAGCAGCTGGTAGAAGTGGATGCAGAGACCCTCAGTCAGACATCAGGCAGAGCTCGGGCAATCCTGCTGAAGAGAGGAGGAAGGATTGTTGGAGTCAATGACACCAAAAGAAAATCCACAGAATCAACTAACCTGGGATCACAGGGGCTTACAGGGACTTAACAGACAACCAGGAGCCCTCATGGGACTGACCGAGGCCTTATGCATATATGGGACAGTTGTATAGCTTGTTGTTTTCTTGTGGGACTCCTAACAGTGGGAGCAGGGGCTGTCTCTTACTCTTGCTGGCTTTTGGGACTCTATTCCTCATAGTGGGTGGGCTTGCTCAGCCTTAATATAAGGGGAGATTCTTAGTCTTACTGCAACTTGATATGCCATGTTTTGTTGATATCCATGGGAGGCCTACCCTTTTCTGAACAGAAACAGGGGAGGAGTGAATTGGGGAGGCAAAAGGGAGGGGGGAGGCATGCGAGGGAAATCTGTGGTCGGGATGTAAAATAAATAATTTAATTTTTAAAAAATACCCCCTAAAAAAACCAGGATAGCTAAAACAACCCTGTACGATAAAAGAACTTCCAGAAGTATAACCATCTCTGATTTCAAGCTCTACTACAGAGCTATAGCAATAAATACCACATGGTATTTAGCATAAAAGCAAACAGGTGCATCAATGGAATCAAATCGAAGACCCAGACATAAATCCACATACCTATGGACACCTGATTTTAGACAAAGAAACCAAAATTATACAATGGAAAAAAGAAAACATCTTCAACAAATGGTGCTGATCTAACTGGATGTTGGTATGTAGAAGAATGCAAATTGGTCCATGTCTATCACCCTGCATAAAACTCACATCCAGGTGGATCATAGACCTCAACATAAATCCAGATACATTGAACCTGACAGAAGAAAAAGTGGAAAGTAATCTTGAACGCATTGGCACATGAGACAACTTCCTGAACAGATCACCAAGAACACAAGAACTAAGATAGACAATTAATAAATGGGACCTCATGAAACTGAAAAGTTTCTGTAAGGCAAAGATACCATCAAAAGGGTAAAATGGCAGCCTACAGAATGGGTAAAGATCTTCACCAACCCCACATTCAAAAGAGGCCTGATCTCCAAAATAAATAAAGAACTCAAGAAATTAGATGTTAACAAACCAAATAATCCAATTAAAAAATAGGATACAGTTCTAAACAGAGAATTCTCAACAGAAGAATTCTGTTCTAAGAATGCCTGAGAAAATATTAAGGAAATATTCAACATCCTCAGCCATCAGGGAAATAGAAATCAAAACAACTCTGAGATTCCATCTTGTACCTGTTAGAATGGCTAAGACCAAAAACACAAGCAACAGCTCATGCTGGAGAGGATGTGGAGCAAGGGGAGCACCCCTCCATTGCTGACGGGAGTGCAAACGTGTACAGCCAGTTCGGAAGTCAGTGTGGCATTTTCTCAGAAAACAGGGAATCGATCTACCTCAAGACCTTTATCCATTCCTCAGCTGAGGGACATCTAGGTTGTTTCCAGGTTCTGGCTATTCCAAATTAAAGCTGCTATGAGCATAATTGAGCACATGTCCTTGTGGTATGATTGAGCATCCTTTGGGTAAACAGCTCTTGGGTATATACTCAAAAGATGTTCAGTCATACCACAAGACTGCCTTCCTTAAACAAACAAACACACAAAAAACAAAGAAAAGAACATGTGTTGTAATAAGACAGTAGGCCAATGCTTCATTGGGGGAGGGAACAGAGAGGAGATTGAAAGAAGGCCTGGGAGGAGAGGAGGGTAAGGAAACTCTGGCTGAGATATAAAATAAATTATTTTTAAAAAAATGCCCAAAGAGATATGAGACAAAAAGTCTTAAAAAAATGTTGCTTGGTAGTTCTGAATTGCTTAATACTAAAAACTGAACCTAATAGGCCATCAAAAGTGTTTTGAGTATTCAAAGTCATGTATAGAGCAAGTATGCCCATTTGCCCAGAATTAAGGCCAGCCGTTGACAACCGGGACCTCACCATTGTGTGCATCTTCTGTATGGGTAAGGAAACAAGCCCACAGGGTGGGAGAGACTCCACCAGCTACACATCTGACAGGGGACTAGTGTTCAGAATATACACAGCCTGAAAACAAAAAGTCCAGGAAACAAATGATCCATTCAGAGATGGGCTGGAGATCTAGACAGAGTTCTCAAAACAAGAAATAAAAATGGCTAAGAAATACTGTGGTAAATATTTGCCGTCCTTAGCAATTGGGAATTCAAATTAAAACGACCTTGAGACTTCATCTCCCCCGTCAGACAAAGCAACTAATTAAGAAATGCTGGTGAGGTTGTGGAGGTGTAGGACCTCTTGTTCATTCATTCTGTGGTGCTGGGAATTCAAATTGGTGTGGCTGCTCTGGAAATCAGTCTGGAGAATTCTCAAACAATTAAAAATAAATCTACCATATGACCCAGCTATACTTCACAGATATTTGCTCCATAATGTCTATTCACAGTAGCTAGTGGATGGAAACAGCCTAAATGACTTTCAACAGATGAATGAATAATGAAAATGTCACACATATACTCAGTGGAATAATATTCAAATATAAGGAAAAGTGAAATTTTACATGAAATTTACAGGTAATTGGATGAACCCAGAAAAAGATTATATTCAGTGAGGTAACCCAGACCCAGACAGACAATCGTTGCATGATCTCTCTCGTTTGTGGTTCCTAGCTCCAAATCCTCAGATGAGCATGCACAACATGGAGTAACCATAGAAACCAAGAAAGTATGCTTCAGGCAGGTAGAGGCGGTGGGAGGGGGCTGCAACTGGAGGGAGGAGGGAGGTTAGTTAATACAGACAGAGAAGGAGAGACAAGGGACAGATGACATCAAGGTAACCAAGGTAGTCTGATAAGACCTCAAGGAATCATTATTTTTATATTTACCTAAAACTGTAATTGTACACAGTGTGTGTGTGTGTGAGGGGGGGGAGGGAGAGAGAGAGGGGGAGAGAGAGAGAGAGGGAGGAAGAGAGTGAGAGAGAGTATTTTGGGCTGATAGTGTTCCCCAGCAAAAGCCACAGACTAAAAACATACTCCAGTACCAGACACAAGAAACCTCCTTTTGAATAGTTGGCCAGAGTAGTCCCAGTGACTCTCAAAACAATATAGAC
>PVIU01007534.1:41820-91168 GCA_004026605.1 Ondatra zibethicus
AAAAAAAAAAAAAAAGAAAGAAAGAAAGAAAAAGAAAATGCCATGCAAGCTGCCAAGGTTGGGAAGCAATCATACAGCCCTACTCAGGGCTCATATTTTATATGGAAAAGTATAACTCATATTTTAAGTGGAAAAATCAGGCAGAAACTAATATGTAACTTATAGTAACTGTTTTGATATAATTAAGCATAGACAATAGGCACCACAATGTTGACGATAATTATCTTGAGATGGTGGAGTTAGGAAAGACTTCCCTATACTCTGTAATACCCAGCTGATCTCCTATTATCTAGTGAAGATATTTCCATATTCTACAAGGGGAAGACACAGAGCCGCTGGCTGTGTGCTCTGTGCTGACTCTGCTCCACTATGGATGTGCTAAGACACATGCTGTTGAGCTCATTCCATGACTTCTATGGAATGAAGGAGAAAAAGTTCCATACAGTGTAGGAATCTAGGTCAGCTCCACAAAGTTCTCTAGGTCTTCCTAAATACAGATCAAGACAAACAGAGACCCTTAGTGTCTTGTGGTGGCTTCCACCACTTTAGGATTAGTATCCATCCCTGGCCACCCTCTGCAGAACCAGACAAGCGACCTTGCTTTCTTAAAAACTTCAGAATAATGTTCAGACTCGATTCAATTTTAAATTATTTTAATTTATACAGTAATTGTATATATAACAAATACATGCTACAACATGATACTTTAATATATAATTGCAATATGCTATGATCAAATCAAGGTATGAATACATCCATTGCCTCAGCCATTTATCATTTGTTTTAATATTCAAATTCTAGCTATTTTTTATTTGACATAATTTTTTGATTCTTTGGGAATTTCACATCATGCATTCCAATCCCACTCATTTTCCAGTCCTTCCATGTCAGCCCTCCACCCTTGTAACCTCCTCCACAAAAGAAAAGGAAAACAATAATAATAAACCCACTTCACTCCTGCATCTTGCCCTCCACTCCATTGTATATGCGTTGGTCATAGTGGTATTGGAAACTGTGAGCTGCAGTGTGTCCCAAGTAGACCCCTTTGCCTAGGAAGCTTTAGTTACAAATGTTCACGGCAATGAGTGTTGGTCTGGTTCAAGGCCCATGGCTCCTGGCACACCATCATCACTGGATCCTTACCAAAACTCCTTTGTGATATCTGCTATTGCCCCAGTCATGGAAATCCTGTGGCTACGCTTCCATAGGACCCGCCCCTTCTCATGCTCCAGCATGTCATAGGTGGGGTAGGTGTTGGGGTGAGCCAACTCAAAGCCCTGGATGTGAGCCTGGGTGGTGAATTGGTCAGCCTGGGCCTCTGCCAAAAACCACCCCCAAGATGGGGGGACGGGGGGCAGCAGGACCAGCTCTCCCTCATCCATGCCACCACCAGGGTCAACTCTCCCAGGGCCAGCAAGGGGTGGAGGCCAGCTCAGCACAGCCCTCGGACGTCAACATGGCTTTAGGCAGCAGTTCTGACCATGAGCATTCACGTGGTCATGGACATCAACACAGATCCTGGCTGCAGTGGAGTCATGGACCCGGACGTGCCCCCCCCCATACACACACTGCAGCTCAGGCACAGGCATCACATGGTCTCAGGTAGAAGCTCAGACCACTTGCATCAGTCTACTCCTCACCCCATTGCATATCCAGTTCCGCCTCTCTTCCACATCACATGACCGCTCCACTTCTCTTTCTCTCCCTCTTCTCCACTGGACATTTGCTCAACATAGTGGTACCCGGGGTCAGGCCTCTGGCCGTGGTCTTCCACCCACCTGTGCTGCAAGCAGGCCTTGTCTTCTATCTATTTTGAAATATATAATATGTTCTAGCTTCCCTGCTGTACAATGGAACACTAGAATTATCGTATGTGTGTGTGTGTGTGTGTGTGTGCGTGCATATACGTGTGCACGCATGTGTGTATGTGTGTATGTGTGTGATGGTGCTGGAGATGTAACCTGGGGTCTTGTGCATCCCATGCTTACACTCTTCCACTGAGCTCTCCTCCCCAACCCTATCTGACTGTGTTCTTCATCCTCCCTCACTCTGCCCTGCCCTGCCTCTACCCTCTACTGCAATGGGACCAGCATTAGCGTCTGCACAGGAATGAGAACACGTTTAGCATTTGCCTTTCTGGACCTGGAGGTTAACTTTCTTAATTGTCTTTTCCCTGATAAAATGTCAACCCAAATTGCAATGTAAGCTGTTCATTAAAGGTAAGCATCTAGCAATATTACTGTTTCCTAAAGATAAGAGCCAGCTTCCACCTTAGTTAAACTCTAGTTCCCTCGGTACAGAGCAGTCCTGGGGGGTATTTGAGAAGCTCGCGCTTTACATTGGTAATAAGTCGTCGGTGATTTGGGCTAATAAAGTACTGTCTGACTAATAAAGAATTAATTTTGCAGGTCGAGAGATCCGCTTGCCCCTCCGAATCAGAGGAGAAGGAATGGGGCCCAAGATTCACTTCAACTTTGAATTACTGGACATTGGCAAAGTTTTCATTGGATCTGCCCACTGTTACGAGGTAGGCACTGCCATTGTTCACTGAGGCTTCTGACAGAACCTGGCTTTTTTTTTCTTTGCTTCTTTTGATGTGGTTTTTATTTGATAGAGACTTTGTAAGTCACCTTCCTTGTCCATTTTCTGTCTCTATTCCAACCTCTCTCCTACCCATGCTAAGCTGAGTGTCTTCTCCAATTCTTTTTATTTTATCAAATACTCAAACTCTTCAGCACTGTAATTTAATTGGCTTTATCCTTCTCGACTTGTGGACCACAGAGGGAAAAACCATAAATACACCTCCCCATCTGTCTAGTGCTTGTTCTCGGACAACCTAAATCCTGCGGATCAGAGGAAAGAGGGCTGTGTGCGTTTTCTCAATGCTAATGAGAATAGCTGTTTTCACACTTCAGGATCGCCTCACAGTTTGCTCTTCCCCAGTCTGCGTTTTAAAAAACCAACCATCTCGGTTTCTGAAGGAGAGTCCTGTTCTCTGTCTTCCCAATTAAGCAGAAACCGGAATTTTCCAGGATGAACTTACGGTTCTTCAGAGCTGGCATTGCTCCAGTGCCACCTCACGGGCCAGCTTCTGTAGGGTATACTTACACATAGATACCAGTGGCTGCCATGGAAAAAGGTATCCTAAATTATGAATGCTTGTATCTTAGGAAGGTAACGCAAGCAGCTATTTAATAAGTGACATGTAGCTGTCAGGTTCTGGGATTTAATGTACGTGCCGCACACACACACACGTGTGTGTGTGTGTGTGTGTGTGTGTGTGTGTGTGTGTGTGTGTGTGTGTGTGTTTGTGTGTGTGTGTTTGTGTGTGTGTGTGATTTACAATCCTTACAGAATTGTGAAAGGTAGAGTTTTTTATCCTTATGTCACCACAAACACCAAGTGCATGTGATTAATTCCTCTGCATTCCTCCCTCTGTGTGTGTTAATGCCCTGTTGGTGCTTTGAATCCATTCATTCACTTAGGGAGCAAGGACAGTTGCACCCTACATTTCTGCCTGAGTAAGCTGGGGTGTAGAGAAGTTTTTCTAGTTAGGTTAATGCTGGATAAATATGGAGGGAAGGCTCAGCAGGTACTCCTATAGTAGAGTCTGGAGCCTAGAATCCCTCCCTCTTCGCAGCATTCACCTCTAGCACATTCCTGCAAGATTGCAGTCCCCTGCCGCAGCCCCTACCCCACCCCAAGCACCATCACAGGCAGGCTGAAGGATAAAGAGCTCTGAGGAACACAGATGAGGTTTTTATAGGAGGCAGTGTTACAGGTGGCATGTCACACTGTCGAGCGTGTTCTATTATTTGTCTGTGTCTGCAAGGGAGAACAGGGAATATAGTCATGATGGCAGTATAGAAGACGGATGGCAACTCTAACTGCAGTAGGTGGCAAGGAACTTGGCCAAGTTACTCAGCTTGTAAATGTCACGAGCACTGGGTCACTAATGCCCTCTATGGTATCTGTGACTAAGAGGTACTTTACTGGCATTTCAGTCCTTCAGGTTCATCTTTCCACACCAAGTAAATCCAGCCACTAAGAAGTGCCTACATGACATGGGGACAGTGTCCTTCATTCCCACACTCACTGGGGTAACTGATCTAACGGAAGCAAAGCAAAGGTACACAAGTGTCAATGGCAGAATTGATGATACATGAGGGAACACAATCTGAACGACATTAAGACGTAAAGGTGCACGGCTCAAACCTCTGCTCTTGAGAGAAGAGTCCCTGAGGCAGAGAAAAAGCATGATAGTTTTTTTCCTTGCTGTTGTTGTGTAATTTATTCCATATGCGCTCTCCTTATACCTTGCCACATCACGAAAAGACAGTTCTAGTGCAAAATGGATATGGTTTCCCCGAGTATAATAACTTTTTTTTTTTTTTAGCAATTTAGTAGGCATGCCCAGATCTTAATTGCAGAGCAAAACCCCAGCCAGCCAAAATGTCCAATGAGGTGAGGCATCAGATCAGGCAGAGCTGAGAAGTGGCAGAGAGGGACATGGTGGGGTGCTTCTTTGGGGGAGATTGTACACTCTCAGCATCACTAGTGCTGATGCTTTGTTGAGTCTCTCAATTTATTATATTACATCCTTGAGAAATTTGAATAACTAGCTGCTGAGCTTAGTCATTGCTGAGCTTAGCAGATGCAGAAAGAAAAAAACTATACTTCCAGGAGTATGACACAGTATTCTCCAGAGTAACCCCGAGGGAAAACAAACGGGAGGCCGAGTTCTATTATAAGTGACCCCTTTGCCCACAGAGTTGGACCTCAGGGGTAGGAGCCTCAGGATCATGTCCCAAACTATTAGCTAGATTCAGTATTCATTAATAGATGTTTCTTTGTCAAGAACAAGAGAATGATATCATGTTCTCCAAGGTAGAGGAACCGGGGCTGGGAAGATGCCTCCCAAGTAAAGTTAAGTGCTTCCTGTGTAAGCATGAGGCCCTGAGCTGATGTCCCTGGAAACCACATGAAACCTGGGCGTGGTGGAACTTGCCTGCAATCCTAGTGCTGAGGAGATGGAGACAGTAAGATCCTTGCACTGGCCAGCTAGTCTTGCTAAATCAGTGAGCTCCAGGTTCAGTGAGAGACTCCATTTTAATAAATAAGGTGCAAAGTAATTGAAGAGGGCGCTGGATGTGACCTCTGGCCTCCACACGCACAGTACATAGACATGCATCCATCGGCACACACAGGTACATACCCACAGGAAAGCACTCATGCAATGCATGCATGCACACACACACGTGCGCGCACAAACACACACACACACAGAGAAAGAGGGGGGGAAGAACTGTCACTGTTCAGAAAACCTTGGAAAGATAGTCATGTTAACCAAATAACAATAAAAGCAACATACACACACACGGGGATTTGTGCTTGTGTACAGAGAGAAGCACAACAGGCTGTGAATACCTTAGAGAGTAGCCTTCAGGGTCACAGACATAAACAAGATATATTGTAAATGTATGTGAAATTTTCAAAAATTACTTTTGAAAAAGAATAGCCTACAAGTTACAAGCATTTGTCAGTTACCCTTTAAACACAGGTAACTTCTATGCCCGCAGTGCTGAGCAAGGGCCATGTCACTTTTATCTGTAAACTGTTGCCAGGTGCTGCTCTCACAGCTACATGAACTAAGAAATTTACCCTTTTGGCAATATGAGAAGTTAAGAGGACAGATGGGGAAATTGGGACATGGAGAACTTAGGGAGTTTGTCTAAATTGCTTAGCTAGAAAGTCAAAGACTCTCTGGCTCCTGAGTCCTCAGCCATAGTCATTTTCTACGTGGTCTCTTTAAAAGAGAAAAAGAAGGATGCACAATTCAGACTCCCAGGGACTTTAGAACAAGGAAAGCTAGAAATAGACGTAAAAGGATGAGCCAAGCAGCAAGCAACCTTATTTATGGTTTTGTTTTGGTGCAGTGGTTATCTATCACTGGCAGCAGTGGCTGTGCTCCTCTGCAGAGGACATGGCTTTCTGGCCTACCTGTGCTCCGCTCTAAAGCTTGCTCTCCTGGACCCTCCAGTCACAGCTGATCTCCTTGGCCACCTAAGGCACTGTCCTGCCAAAGCAATAGGTGCCATGTGGTGGGGGCTTCCCTAGGCAGGGCACTGGGTCCCCATCGCTACACACACTCCGTCCTCCTGCCCTTCTCATCCTCACCACTCGCTCTTATCTCAAAATGGTAATCTGAGCCAGCCCGCCACACCTCATGTACCTCTTCCTCCCTGGATGGTGTCCTTTGGATCCTAACCACACCCCATCACAATCACTCTCTTCCTCAAGGTCAGGGTGACCTCTCATTACATGTAAGACCCTGGACTCCTTTCCCAGAGCTCATCCTGCTGACCTCTATCTTCATTTGACTTTTCTGGGACTCCTTTCTTAGCTTCCAGCACGTTCCATCAGACCTTAGCATGTCTCTAACGTGTCTCACATTTTTCTACTAAATTTCTGGATGTCCTTGGGCACTTTTCAGTCTTCACTTAACCTTAGCCTCCTCATGCATGTAAGAACTAGCTACAACCCCCTCCTTGCTTGCTTTTTAGAGCATATTTAAGAAGTATTTTAAACATCTTCATACAAAGATAAAATTATGGTCAGTCTCCATATAGTGTGCAGAGGAGAGATAACTAACCTGGTTTGATTAACTCCCAATGTCTTGGGTATGGATTAAGGGATGTTCCTATCCATCAAGAGAGGAAGCCACCTTTCTAGGTGGAAAGACAGAATTGTCAAGGAACGGAGGCAGTGTCTTTGGAGGCCAAGAATAGAACAGTGTGACTGTAGTGGAGGTCCATGCACACACACAGATGGTGAGATGCAGGGTGGGAGCATCGGAATGAAACCAGCTGTGGAGGACTCTGCATGCCAGGCATGAGCAGCTCACATGCACACTCAAAAGCTACCGTGCCATCAGATAAGGACACTAGCCTGGTGCCAGGACATTAGCATACAGGAATAAAGCATCTGTGATGAAATGGTTGCTTGCATAAGACTCCCCAAACAGCCACTCATCCAATGCTGTGTGAGATGAACACATTCCAGGAGGATGAAATCACAGCACCACGGAGAGCGTCCTTGTCACCCAGAGTCCTCATAACAACTGATTCATAGTCTCCAGGCTCCGTCACAGACACAAGCTGAGCAGTGGCTGCTGCTCCATTCTGATATGTTTTCTCCTTTTTTTTTATTTATTTTTTTCCATACATTGTTTTGTTTTATTTTTTCCATTCAAGAACATAATTAAAGAAATAATTTTTTTTTCCTTTCTTCCCCTTCTCCCGGTCCCCTCCCACTACCCTCCCACCCCTCCTCCCTCCCCCTTCTTCCTTGAAAGAGGGCACGCACCATGTTTTCTCCTTTTACAGCCTGCACTTAACCTTACTTTCTTCATGCTCGCGAGAGAATTACCTGCCTTCCTGTGGTTGCTTTCTAGAGAATTTTCATTCATAGATATAATTACAACCAGCCTTTTAGTGGTATGAGTATAATTCAAATGACTAACAATTTTAAAGATTTTTAAAATTTTTAAGTTATTTGTATGTGTAGGTTGGGAGTATGTACCTGTAGTATGGGTACCTGTGAAACCCATAGGCATCAGAGCTGGAGTTACAGGTGGTCAAGAGCCACTTGATATGGATTCTAGGACCTGAACTTGGGTCCTCTATAAGGGCAGTATGCACTTTTAACCTCTGAGCCATCACTCCAACTAACTGAATTTTAAAGAGAACATTGAAAGCGTAAAATGACCTGTGACTTAGGAGTCTAATCTTCAGGCATTCAGATACCAGACAATTTATTTCTCCTGAGAGTTTCCTTTCGTTGTAATTCCTGAAGTTTTCCCTGATGCTGAATAAGACATCATGTATTCAATGTGAAAACTGAGTGGAATTCCTTTGCCCTGATCACCTTTGGCTTTGATTGGCACAGGCGATCCTATCCAACAAAGGCAGCATCGATGCCCTCTTCAATGTGATCCCTCCAACTTCAGCCTTGGGGGCCTGCTTTGTTTTCAATCCTAAAGAAGGCATCATTGAACCGAGTGGGGTCCAAGCTGTCCAGATCTCCTTCAGTTCTGCCATCCTGGGGCACTTCGAGGAAGAGTTCCTGATCGATGTTAATGGGTCCCCGGAGCCCGTGAAGCTGACCATTAGGTATGGGACATTTGTAACTAACGTAGAAACCAACCAGAGTTTTCCCTTCTGCTTTCTAGAGTCTGAAAAAGTAGTTCATACCCTAGCTGTTCATAACTGTCTGTTGCTATGAACCGTCAGCATAGTGGGATATCTGAACCCACCAGTGCTTCTTTCCTTAGTGGATGTCATTATAATATGGATACAGATGCTACCTGGATATCCAGTTTTTATATAAGTTGTAACCTATGCAATAAAGGTTTTAATGCAGACTTCTAGTTATGCTCATCCACGTAATAACCAGGCCAGACCCTTCTGAGCTTCTGCAGTCAGCTGGGTGTGTTCAGGGTGGTAGTGTACAGACTATACCCTGTGGTGTAAGCTGTTTGGAGAAAACAGGTTATTGCAGTAACACCTGAATCAGCCTGTGTTCTTGAAAACATCTTCTCTAGTCTCACAGTCTCTCTGAACCTCTGTCGTTTATTTCTATTGTATGGGAATTCTGTAAACTGTCTTAATTACAATGCCCTTGAGCAGTGTGAAAGTGACTACTTATTAGTCTCATAGCCAAGGCTAGAAACTTATAGCTTTTCGGATAAAAATGTTTCGAAGGGGTTTCCAACTGCTTGTGGTCACTGATGGTTATGAATAGCAAGCAGAATTTGTCTTTGGGCTTTGAAAAAATAATCTCTTTTTGTAACAAACCAGGTAGGTATACAATATTGACCCCTGGTGCTTAAAAAGACCGTTTCTACCAAATAGAAAGATACCTTCAGAACACATCACTCTGGCTCTGCTTCTTCTTCTTCTTCTTCTTCTTCTTCTTCTTTTTTTTTTTTTTTTTTAAAGAAATCCATGGACGTCTCTCTTAGGGTTAGTGATAGCAACAGGTCACATCCTTCTACAAACCGATGTGTCTCTTGGAGTAGCATTGGAAAGAGAGACAAACTGTGCTATCTCCCCAAAAATGTATAGATCTCAGCTGGGCTGTGGTAGCACACACCTTTAATCCTAATGCTCAGCAGGCAGAGACAGGTGAATCTCTGTGAGTTCAAGGCCAGCCTAGTCTATAGAGAGAGTTCTAGGACAGGCTTCAAAGCTACTGAGAAACCCTGTCTCAAAAAACAAACAAAAAATGTATAGATCTCATTCAGAATCTTGAGATCAGTCCAAAGGCTTTTATTCTCAGACTCAACCCAAGAATCCTTTTATGGGCTGGATTGTGTCCCCAGACTTTCAGTGTTAAGTCTTAGCACCTCAGAATGTGACTGCTCTTGGAGATGAGACCCTTGAGTAGGTAATTAAGTTAGGATGAGGTCATATGGGTGGGCACTAATCCAATAGATTTGGGTTAGCAGTGAGGATTAGGACACAGACACTAACAGAAAAAGTCACAAGTAAAGATGCCTTCTCCGGCAAAGGGCAGAAGGTCAGGAAGCAGCAGCTACTGCCCAGCCTCACCCTTCCAAGAAGGACGAGAATGAGTTCCTGCCGCTTGCTGTTCAGTGTGTAGCATTTGACCTTGCCGTTGTTATAGACAGTCCCGAATAATTAAGGAGTGCAAATGGCCGTTCCCATGGGGTGTATGCATGGCACTCGGCCCATCCCAGCACAGTTAGGATTTTCTTAAAACCTCAAGACTTCTCTGAAACACTCTCAAGACGCTTAGAATTTCTCCCTCAATATATCTGTGTCTGTTACAATATTAAAAGTCAGTTCAGGCATGGTGTTTGTCACACATATGTCATCCCAGACTTGGGAGGTGGAGGCAGGAAGATTAGGAGTTCAAGATCATCTTAAGTTTAATGGCAAGTTTGAGGCCAGCATGGGCTACAGAAAACCCTATCTTTAAAAAACTATCAAAAATTAGAGTTGTATGGGTGGTGGCGGCGCACGCCTTTAATCCCAGCACTTGGGAGGCAGAGGCAGGTGGATCTCAGTGAGTTCAAGGCCAACCTGACCTACAGAGTGAGTTCCAGAACAACCAGGGCTGTTACATTGTGAAACCCTGTCTTGAAAAAAAAAAATGGAGTTGTTTCCCAAATATTTAAAAGTGCATATTCCTCCAGAAGGTGCAGCATATGTACACTGAGCCATGATTTCCGTCCTTTAGGCATCTGCACCATAGGAGAGAGATGAAAGGACACTTTGAGTGTCAGCCCGTTTCTTATGTCCATAGCAACTCACACCTCACGGCAAATTGTTCATCTGGGCCCTCAAGGCTTCTTTATCATCTCTAGCAGATCAATCCTTTAAGCTTTTGAATCAAACTTTCCTACTTGATTCAATTTTTTGACATCAAAATGTCAAGAGTCATACCACCTACAATACCCAGCATGTAAACATGCCTCCATACAAAGACATACTGAAAATAAAAACTTACACATCTCCTCCTTTGTATGTTTAAGACAAATGATACCCTTTATGACTATAGACATAATAATCCTTACCAATAAACCACCAAACCACCATATAAAAATATTAAACACCAGGATCAAATGGATTTTACCTCAGAAATTTAAGGCTGGCTCATATATGAAATTCGGTCAACATGATGCACCATATACAATATCAACAAAACCAAAGAATAAAAGAAGAATCCAGGTGGTTATCTCAGTAAATATAAAAAGGCATTTGCCAAAATCCACAGTCTTTCATGATTTAAAAAGGAAAAGAACTCAAAGCTTAATAATATAAAGAAATTTCCTCAGCATAAATCAGAGACCCAAATTCAAGAGCCAACACAATGAAACCGTTTAAAGTAAGCACACATAAATATGCATGACTCTGGATTGGACACTGGTTTCTCAAACAAGACACCTAAGCACAAAACAAGCAAAGACAAATAAATAAATTAGACTTCATCAAAATGTAAAAAGACTTATGCTTCAAAGTACACTATCAAACCAAATGGGAGATCATATTTGCAATCCACATATCTAATAAGAGACTTCTAATATACATACATATATATATACATATATATATAGTTACAATGCAATAAAAAGACAAATAACAAAATTTAGAACTACACAAAGATTTTTAAGATACTTAGGTCAAAAAGATATAGATATGACGGTATGAGCAACAGCATGATTGGGGAAATGCTTATCAAGAAAACCATCGTGTGGCTGGCCATAAGGAACACAATGGAAAAGCGACCGCTAGTGAGAATTTGGAGGAACCAGAACATGTATATATTGATGGTGGTATGATGGTTACTGCTGATTGTCCACTTGGCAGGATCTAGAATCACCCAGGAGACAAACCTCTGGGCTTGTTTATGCTGGAGTTTCTAGATTGCATTAATTTTGGTGGGAAGATCCACTTCAACTGTGTGTAGCACAGTTCCGTGGGCTGGGGTCTCGGCCTAAATAAGAAGGAGAAAGATTCCTGATGGCAGGTGCAGCGTGACCAGCGGGTGGCCTCACGCTCGTGCTGCCTTCCCTGTCATGGTGGACTGTGCCCTCAAACTGCGATCCACAGTAAGCCTTCCTTTCTTACAGAGATTGTATTGCAGGAACGGGACAACGCATGCATACTGATGGAAATATGAGCTATTGCAGCCAGTCTTGTCCTTACCTCAAGTAGATGAACACTGACTCAACAATTCTATTCCAGAGTATATACTCAGAAGAATTGAAGGCATATGCCCATGCATAAACTTGCGTGTTAATGTTTGTAACGTCATTATTAATATTAGGCAAAGAAAAGCAAAACATGACACATCTATTCATGTAACGTTATCGACCACAAAAAGGTGAAGAAAGAAAGAAGAGTGGGTGCATGCAGCACGATGATGGAGTCTTAAACCAGCTCAACAAGCGAAAGAAGCCAGTAATAAGCACATGCATGCACATGTGCACACATATATAACTCCAGTTATCTGAAATGTTGAAAATAAGCAAAGCCATGTAAATCAGTAGGTTAAGGATAGCAAGTGAAAGATGAGGGTGACATCTAAGAGCACGGGTCTCTTTCAGAGGTGCTGGAAGTGTTCCGTAATTGTGCTTGTCACACTTCCTATTACTATCCCAATGTTATCAACCTGTACACTTTAAATGACTGAGTTGTGAACGTATGTAAGTTATTTCTCAATGACACTGTCTTTAAAACAAATTTCTGAGAGCCTGTAATATTGAGTGAGGGCTCTGCTGTTTCCTGAGTATATTCTTTTACATTATGTATGTGAGTGCCTGCAGGTATGTGCAGATGAGTTTGAAGAGGCCAGAAGAGGGTGTCAGATCCTCTGGAGCCAGAGTTACAGGAAGTCGTGAGTGCCCAACATAGGTGTTGGGAATTGAGCCCAGGCTCTCTGCAAGAGCAGCGGGTGCACTTTAGCCACTGAGCTGTCTCTCAGCCACACGAGTGGATTGTTTAATCCCTATCTCTTCTCAGAATCACAAAGTAGAAATTCATGTCATTAGCAGTAAAACAGTTAAGGTGACCGAGATTTTCTACTGTGTATATTGGGATCTAAACAATAAGCAGAACTTAGATTAAAACCCCATTTGCTCTCTCTTGGTTAAATTTCTACCTTTTGGACCTTTCCCCCCAAGTTCCCATGCTCCCCCTCCACCTTCGTTTTTAATGTTCACTTTGCTTTCTCTCAATGAAAAGAGAAACTCAACTGTGGAGGAAATGCTTGGGCTTTATCCCTAAACAAATCTCCAGTTACTAAAGAGGAAAAAAAAACCTGCATAGATTTTCTTCCTCACTTCACTTCCTCTCAAACTTGCATGTGTTCAAAAGTATTAGCATTTTAAACCATGCCCAGTGAGGTAGAAAATCCATGAACCACTGGTATCATAAGTAAGAGTCTAGTTATATAAAAATAATAGACAATAGATCATATTCCCAGCCCAGTCATATTATTATGACTTCAGTTATAACTTTGAAGGGCAAACTTTCTTAGGCCCCAATGTCTCAAGAAATGCCTATGAAGTTAATAGTGTGGATTCTAGAATTTTGCTTCTTATTCTTTTATTGCCAGGTGCCCTATCCCAGACTCCATGTATTTTGGGCTAATATACTTTATAAGAGAACAAATAGACATTTGCTGTTTCTAATGATCCTCTAATTATATGACACAATATTTTAAGTGATTGAATAAACTATGTTATGAAATTAATGTGATTTTTAAACCTATCGTAATAAGCAATCTTGTTCTCTCTCTTGGCATATATAATCTTATAAACTTTCAACTATGGCATAGATATATTTGATATTCAAATTGGCTCACTTAACTTGTCGTGGTGATCCAATCAGTCCGAGTCTTTGGAGTGGTCGTGTTACCAAGTCCAGGTGGCATCATTTAGCCACAGTTCTCTCGGTGACCAGAGCCTTTGATGGTGTTCAATTTATCTCTGGGTCTTTCAGCTTCTGCACTGATGAAATGGCACCTTTGTACCATTTCCCCTGCTCTTTTCCTACTTCCTTTCATCCCTGTTCATTTCATATACTTTTTGATCTACTTGAAACTTTGGCCCCCCAAAGTGTCTTTTCCAACTCAGCGCTATGAGCTGTGAGCTTCTTTGGCTTCATTCCCAGCTGAATCCTAATGTACTGCTGAGTACCAGACAGGCTTCTGGAAATCAGCTCGGATCGTCAGCCTAACACAGAGTCATGAGAACAGATTTGCGGCTTACCATGTTGTCTTGGCTGTGGTCACTCCTCCGCCTCAGCGTGGTAAAGCTATGTCTCCAGCAGCCAGCACTGTTACTAGGGCACCAGCATGTCGCATGTGGCATAACAGGTATCTGTGTGTCTCTAACACTTAAAGCTTTGCCAAGTATACAGACTGCCCAACCCTCACCTTTGCTCTAGACATTTAAAAAGATTGATTATGGAGAATAATGATTGTTGTTTAACCAGTTAACAAGAATACCTGCCATATAAGCTTTCTTTGGCTATTGAAAAGATTGGTACAAATTCAGTAGATTAAGACAATATGTATTTATTATTTTAGAGATCTGTAGGTTAGACCTCAATACTGGTCTTAATTGAGCCAAGATGCAGGTAATGACAGAACTATGAATCTTTCTGGAAGCCCCAGGAGACAATCCACTCCCCAAGATTTTGCAGCATCTTAAGGCTGTCCATCCTCTTTGACCAGTGTTGGGAGCGGCACTAATCTATGGGTATAAATATTTAGAAGGTAGTTTGAAAGCATCTCTATTTAGTAAAACAACAGTAGTTGGTTCCCACTTAAGGGCCTATGACCTCTCCAACCATGGGATTTTTTTTAACAAGTTTTACAATACCAGATATGAAATTTTTTTCCCATGGAACTAGCCTAAAATGCAACCAGGTTGGTTACCTTAGTAACAGTCATGTTGCTACTGTACCAGTGAACCTGTCTTGTTTGTCAGGTTAGGATTGTAGTGTGCAGGGTTCGCTGCTGAGTAAGATCCCAGATCCTTTTTTCTCCAAGGGCCTGCATAGCTCTGTCCAGCATATGAAAGCTAGCCCACACGAAGGACATTTCCAACATACATTTTATTTTTTATTTTTAACTATTTATTTTGTCTTTAATTGTGTGTATGTGGGGGGGGGGGACACATGTGCACATATGAGCGCAGGTGCCCAGGGGTCAGAAGAAAGCATCAAATTTCCCGGATGTGGAGTTAAAGGCAGCGTTAGCCACCCTGTGTGGGTGCTGGGGACTAGATTCCAGTCCCCTGCATGAACAGTACATGCTCTTAACCACTGAGCCATCTCTCCCAATTTTTTTTTCTTGATGAGCTGATTGCTTTACAGAGTGTATAATTCATCCAAATTTACCACATTTTGTGTATTATTTTGGTGATCTGGTTGCCTCTTCCCTGGTCACAAGTAGGAATAACATTATACACTAATTACTCTGGCATTTCCTAAAACCTATAGTTTGAGACCTAAAGACTTTTCTGGGTATTGGTGCGTGGTATGCATGTGTGTATGTATTCATTTTCACATGTGTGTGAACACTTATGTGCACCTGCCTGTGGAGGTCCAGTGTGACATCAGGTGCTTTATTTATGAGGCGGGGTCTCTCACTGAGCCTGAAGCTCACCAATTCTGGTTAGTCTAGCTAGACCTCATGCCCCAGGGACTCCCTGTATCTGCCTCACAAGTGCTGGTATTACAAGTGACCACTATGCTTGCCCAACTTTTATATAGTTGTTAGGATCCATACTCCTATGAAAACCCTGGCACACAAGTGCTGTGCCCGCCGAGATACACCACACACTCTGAAAAATGATTGTAATGTCTACTGGAATGGCCTGGTCATGTCGTAGCTTCTGAGACTCTGTCATTGATTTCATGCCAAGATTTGCTTATTCATGTGTATTCTCTTCCTGGTTCTGAGCATTACCTTGACCCGCTGGGTTCATCCCTACTTCCCCATTTGTGTTTTGACTTTCAGAGGATGTGTCATTGGACCTACATTCCATTTTAATGTCCCTGCTCTGCACTTTGGTGATGTTTCCTATGGTGAGTAACTTTTTTCTTTTTTGGTGTGTGTGTGTGTGTGTGTGTGTGTGTGTGTGTGTGTGTGTGTACATCCATGTATGTACATGCATGTGCACTTATGTACATATGGAATCTGGAGGATAACCTTGAATGAATACCACCTACCTCCTTTGAGACAGTCTCTTTCATTGGCCTGGAGCTCACCAATTAGACTAGGCTCTCTGGTCATTGAGCCCCGGAAACCCTTCTGATCCTGCCTCTCCAGCACTGGGATTACAAGTACATGCCACCACACTTGTCTTTTTAGGGATCAAACTCAGGTCCTTGTGCTAGCAAATGACCTTGACTCAAGCTAAGGTCATCTGGGAAAAGGGAACCTCTATTGAGAAAATGCCTCCATCAAATTGGCCTGTAGGCAAGCCTAAAGGGCATTTTCTTGGTTAATTTGATATTAGAGGGCCTGGTGATGCCACCCTTGGGCAGGTGGTCCTGGGTTGTAGAAAAGAGCAGGCTGAGTGGGCCATGGAGAGCAAGCCAGTAAGAAGCATCCTTCCATAGTCTCCGCTTCAGTGTCTACCTCCAGGTTCCCACTGAGTACCTGCCCTGACATCCCTCAATGATGGACTCTTACCTGGAAGTGTATGCCACATAAACCCTTTCCTATCCATGCTGCTTTTGGTCATGGTGTTTATCACAGCAATCAAATGCAAGCTAACACACTAACTAAGCCATTCAGCCAAGTCCTAGCTTTCCATTTTAAACTTAAAAATCGGATAGAATATTTTTTGATCTCTCTACCAAGGAGATGGAAGGTTTACAAAGCTCCTCGCTTCACATTTTAATAGCTAGTCAAGAGAATCTCTTCCTCTGCAGCACTGTTTCTAAATTATATGTAAAGTAGAAACTAGGTCCTGTGCATTAAGAGTTGTCCACAGCAACCTTAAGCATCTTTTCACTACCTGAAAAGATTTGGAGGAGGTGGTGATGGTGGTGCTGGTGATTTTGCTTTGCTTCTTTGCAGTGCTGGTATCAAACCCAGGGCTTTGTGCATGTGGCAAGTGCTCTGTCAGTGAACAAAACTCCCAGACCTGCCCTGTATCTAAATGCAAATTCTGATTTGCCTGTCTGCCTGCACAACAGCCTCCTTAGAGATGCTGTTCGTGTTGTTGTCTCTCTCAGTGTCTGCCCTGTGACATGTCTCCCCACTGATAAAAGCGACAGCGGGAGCAGCAGCAGCAGCAGCAGTATTCCCCTTGCTCATTTCTTGTGGCTTTTCACTGCTGAGTGTATGGCGTGTAGGGATGTCCTTGAACCTAGCAGTCCTTCACAGAGATACGGCCACTGTCTCCAACAAGCAAAATTGGAGCCTCAAGACTTTTAAATTATTTGCCAAAGACACACAGCATTGATAGACTTACTATTTATTTTGAGACCTGCTTTCAACTGGGATGGTGCCCCAGTGAGGCAAAATTTGGTCCTTAACAATAAAAAAAGAAAATTATATTTATGGTCTTCCAATGTCCAATCCTATGTAACCAAATCCTACTCTTAATTCCTCTTGAGAAAGAGAATTTAAATCGTACTTAGTGTGTTAATTTGCTCTTATTTGAAATTAATTTGCCCTTCTATTTAGAAGGTGATAATAGGAAAAGCCCAGAATAAGAACTGCTCATTTAAATCTGCATCCCTGCTTCTTTCTAGTCCTAGTTCCTGTTTGTCTTGCTTCATGTCGAATGGACCCTGTCTACTGTGGGAAAATTGTTCTTTAGGCAAAAGCCTATTCATAATATGTTTGTCAGTTGTTTTACATTTGGATGTTAGGAGAATTTTACTTATTCAGAAAACATTGTGTGAAGCTCCTGGTGTGCTTTATACTGCATAAAGTTATATAATCTAGTATATAGACTTCTCCTCGATTGCATATCTCCTGTCCAGAACTCTGCCTGTGACAAACTACAAAGTTCCACCTCATTTGCAAAATGACCCATATGTTCCCCCTGCTTTGGGAAGATTCAGGGTCTACTAGGAACACTAGGATCCTCTTGTCTAAAATATCCCATGAGCCCCCAATTGTCTCTACATTGTCATTCAATTTTTGGTCATGCACGTTACTGCATCAGTGTGGCATCTTCTTTTGGGGGCCCATTGTCTAGTGGTACACTCATGTCCCCACATATCATCTTTTTGAAGAGTCTGCGGCTGCTGATTCCATGTGCTCTTGTGATCCACAGCTTCCAGTTTCTTCAAGAAGTCTTGAGGGTGAAGATCCTGCACAGTGGTAGAGCTCTTGCTTAGCATGTTCAAGGTCCTGAATCCCAGTTTTAGCAATAAACAGACAGACAGACAGACAGACAGACAGACACCTTTTCCGGATTTATTTATTTTTAGTTTATGTGCATGAGTGTTTGGCCTGCATATATGTAACTACACCTTGTGCATGCAGTGCCCACTGGAGACCAGAAGAGGACATAAGGTCCCCTGGAACTAGAGTTACAGAGAGTTGTGAGCCAACTAGGAATCAAACCAGGGTCCTCTGCAAAAGTAGTCAGTGGTCTTAACTGCTGAGCTGACTTAGCCCAAAGAGAGAGCTTCTTAAGGGTCTTTTTGGGTTAGATAAAATGTAGATGTTGAAGGAGAATTAATTTTTTAGAATGGTTTCCTTCAAGTCAATACTGAGCACAGGAGGAAGTATAAGCACCTCTGTGACTCCCTGGACAATCTGTCCAGCCGTGTTGTTAATTTTCCTAAGCTACAGACACTAACTGGAGAGAATACAGATGTTGAGAACTGTAAATGACTTTAATTCAGGTAGAACTGTAGATAGAACAGACTGTAGATGGAATAGGGGAGCCAAAAACCTAGGCATAGAATTCTTGCTAATGCCCACTAGGTCTTTAACAAGCCACCATCCCCTCCTTAGGCCTTGTGAAGGATGGGGGGCGACACAGACACAAGACTCCTAAGTGAGTTATAATGAGTTTTATTCGGTGAAAAGTTTCTAGCAAAGGGAATTGGCCTGGGCAATTATTTGAAGGACCATGTAACTAGAGAGTCCACTTTTTATAATACCCTATATTAGTAGACCATTTACTCATTCACAACCAGATAAATATAGTTTTCAGAGTCATTGCTGGGCAAGCTCTGAAGAGTCCAGTATAGCAATCCCATGCTTTTGAAGGTGCCTTTCCATCAGCCTCTCTGGGATTTCTAAAAGAAGGTGGGCTCAGGTAGAAAAGTAGATGTTGCCTCTAGAAAAACCAACCATGTAAATTATCCTGTGGTTATTCTTGCTCTGTAAGTGATAGCAACATAACAGCCACCCAGGAAATCCAGCAAGAAGTCAGTTTATTGCTGTCCCAGCAAAGGAAACCTCATCTCTCCCGAAAGGAGTGTGAGTCTCACCAAGGGGAAGGCAATGGGGCCAGATGTGACCTGCAGCAGAACTCTGGGGAGGTGAACTAGTGTTAGTGGCTGGCTGGCTCTAACTCAGATGACCACATCTTTCCTGGGAGAGGCTATTACCATATATTGTGTCATCCGTCCTGAGAGTGTGATTCTCATAAAGGACAAGTGCAAATTTGTCACCTCCTAGCAAGTTCTAAATCAAACAGCAGACAAAACTATGTAGGCTTCTCCTTTCACATATTGGCAAACAGGAGTGAGAATGATTCTAGATTTTAAAAATCTGGTTTTTATGCAGAGTATAAAGGCAAAGTACATGCTACAAGACAATTTAAAATAGCTAGCAGCAGAAACTGCCTGGGTGACAATCAAGGGCCTTGGCTTGTGTCACTGTTTAACCTGCATGCCTTAATGCATGACAAATACTCTTTAGTTAATTCACGAATGAATGAAGTGTATTTATTGATTGCATGATTGGTGTTTTAAGGAGATAAGAGGGGATGGATATGAGCAAAGAGAGTGAATGACATACATTTGAGAAGATGAGGATGTCACAACGAAACCCCTTATTTTCTACATACATTTAAGAGATGTTTAAAGAGGGTCTAGGGACTTGGCTGAGCTGACGAAGTACTGTGAGACCTAGGAACCGGAAGTTATCTCCCAGAACCCCTGTGAACTATCCAGATGCAGCAGGGCATATTTATAGTCCCAGCATTGGGGAAGCAGAGACAGGAGGGTCCCTGAGCTTTGCTGGATAGCCAGTCTAAGCAAACCAGGAAACTCCAGGTTTGATGATAAACTCTGTATCAAAAAATAAACTGGATGGTGATTGAGGAAGACACTTGACATTGACTTCTGACCTCCACACATACCCACACACATGCACACACAATAAACAAACAAACAAACAAATTTAGGACAGGTTGGAACATAGTGAGGAATGGTGATGAACTACATACACAATGCCAGCCCGTTGCTAGGGGAGATTTATTGGCCAAGGGAGGCTGTTGGAAGATGGGAGTCTTTCTTATCTCATGCTTTGTTTTCCAGGATTTCCCCATACTTTGATGTGTTCCCTCAATAACACATCTTTGGTCCCCATGACCTTCAGATTGCGTGTCCGTGGGGATGGCAATGGCCTGCAAAGCATCCCAAGTTACTCTCAGGAGTCAGACAGCAAGAGACGGTCTTGGGTTAATACAGAACTATCCACAACAAAACCCAAAGAATTCACCATTACTCCCAGCAGTGGCACCATACGTGCCCAGGGCTTTGCTGCCATCAAGGTAAGGTGCACAGACTTGAGCACACACAGCCAAATACCAACCTCTCAGATAGCCACTGATACCTCACGTAGGGTTTTCTGGAAGTCCCAGGGGAATTGATGTTGGTTGTTTTTACTCTTTGTTCTTTTGGCTCTTTGTTCTTTGTGGGCCTGCCACCCAGCTCTCAAATAAATACACATGGAGGCTTATTCTTTCTTATAAATACCAGTCTTAGCTTGGCTTGTTTCTAGCCAGCTTTTCTTAACTTAAATTATCCCATTTACCTTTTGCTTTTCTCTATTTCTGTATACCTTTCTTTACTTCTTACTCTGTGACTTGCTGTGTATCTGGGTGGCTGGTCCCTGATGTCCTCCTCTCTTTCTTTTCTCATTCCTCAATCTTCTCCTCACAGATTTCTCCTCCTATTTATTCTCTCTGCCAGTCAGCCCCACCTATCCTTTCTCCTGCCTCACTATTGGCCATTCAGCTCTTTATTAGACCAATCAGGTGTTTTAGACAGGCGAAATAACACAGCTTCACAGAGCTAAAATGATGCAACGTATCTTTGCATCATTAAAACAAATGTTCCACAGCATAAACAAATCGAACACATCTTAAAATAATATTCCACAACAGGGAATCACGTGCAAAACTGGGCCTATAGGAAACAAGTCTCTGAGACCAAGGAACCCAACACAAAAGGGCTGGGCAAAGAAATTCACACTGCTCACATTACTGGAATTGCTAAGTTTAGAGCCTGGGCTCAGTCAGTGCTAGCAAGCCAGTCCTCAATAAGGCAAGGAGAGAGACAAATTCCTACCATGGGAAGAACAAAGAAATTTCTTGGTACCCACTCCCCAGTCGTCTTGAGGTCCTGACATGAGATTTAAGTATAGCAGTTCTGATATGGTCTCACCCATCATCACAATCTCAGCTCTGGTCTCTCCTCTGAGGTGGTCTGACCAATTTTTGGAACTGTGTAAGGTCCCTTTTCAGGAGGCAAGCCCCCCACTGGCTAGCCCCAGGCTTGAGATTCCAGGAGTTGATGGGAAGGGGATTCCAGTTCCTTGGAAACCACTGTTTCAATAGTCTGACAAGTGTCTCTTTAGAATAACCTTGCTCCCCCCAGCCCAGCTAAGGTCCAGTTGATTTACATGGCTGTAGGTGCAGCTCCTTCACAGGAACTGCAGCTTCTAGTTCTTTCTAGTGCAGTCACAGCTCCAGACAGACAGCCCACCCACTGACACTCATAGAAGAGAAGAACTCAGCTCAGACTCTGGCTTCAGACGCAGATCCTCCACCACCAAAACCATCATATTTATGCCAAGCTGACAGCCATGCCTTTCGGGTTTGCAGTATAAATCTGGGTCCCGGCAAATGTGTGTGTGATGTTTCTTCCCATTAGAGCTTTGTATGTGATCCCACAGGAAAAGGAATGCAAAGGTGGATGCACCCTATCCTTGGGCTTGGTTTCCTGAGATGAGGTCAGTGTAGTGGATTTAGTAATGGCCTCAGCAGGATTGTTTCAAAGTTAACTGAGAAGGGTTTTAGCTGCCTCCCTTCACCTTCGCTGCTCCCGACACCGAGATCTAGCAGAAAGGAAGGCTGCTAAATCGAAGTGATGATTTCTGGGAAAGGAAGACTTCGTAACTAAGACGGCTAATTCTTTAGATATTATCATTGACTATTTAATCCAGTCACTGTTCCATCCCCAAATTTGTTTTAGAAGCTTCGCAATCTCTTGTCTGGGATCTATTCATCTTAACTCTTCATCTGGGACTTTTTAGCTCTTCCGTGGGCTTCTGTAGGGGTCTAAGGAGGTTTGCTATGTCATCACAGTCTCTAACTGGCTTTTCCTAGTAAGGAGCTCAGTTGCAGCGGTTTTATCTTTTACTTGATGCTCAGCTTCCATGCAGTCTGTCTTTCCTTTTGCCCCTAGAGGTAGCACAGGAGTGTTTGAAGACAGCATTTCTCCCCTGCCTCCTGCTGGAACCCCTTGACTTTCTTCCTGTGGCACACAATTTCAGTACATAGCAAGGGGTTCCAGTCATGCATGTGGACATCCTCAGCTGACAAATCTTCTGTTCAAGTCCATGCCTCCCTTCTATTTTTCCTGTATATTTGGCAGACTCTCTCTCTCTCTCTGACTTCATCTCTCCCTCTGATCCGCACCTCAGCGAGGTCTGTGTGGACTCAAATCGGCATGTGGCAAGTCCCTCTGCAACCAAAAAGATTTTAATTAGTACCTGATACATAATTTATAGACAGAAAACCCTTAGCCCATGCCAGAAGCTGTTTTCCAGACTAACAAGTATCCCTTCCAGTAGAAATCATTTGGAAGCAATTAAAAGTTGTAACGAGGCTTTCAGAGGGCCTACACACAAAGTTTGACAGCAGTAAATACAAACATAGGCTAAAATGTTCTGGGTAGATTGTCCTCGGGTGGACCTGGCTTGGACCTTCCTATTTTCTGTTCTAATAATGAAAACGGAAAGAGGAGGCAGATTTTTATTTTGAAAAACTGACTGCCCCTGCCAGTTTCTGAAGAATACACAATTATTTTCATTTCCCTTTCATGTAACAGAAAATTCACTATGCTGTTTACTCAATTATATTGAGGTTTTATCATTGAGATAGGTGCCTGTAGCATAAAGAACAATTTAAACTGCAATAATGAAAGTCTGTTACTTCTCACCACCTGTGGTCATTCCCCCCCTCTTGTGTGGGTGTGAAGTCCCCACGATAAAAGTCACCTCAGAAATGAACCAACCCATTGTGCTATTAGCATTGGGTTTCTAACCCAGCATTTGAAAACATCCACCATGCCTGACCCCCCCAATGTAACTTGCTCTCTGTAAAACACCAGCCGTCTAGCGAAGCACTTAGAAGTCGTGCTGACTCCAGAGCGCTCCCAGCTCCGGCTCCCGGCTCCTTGTGAGCTGACTGTTCCAAGCAGCAACTTGTCCCCTTTTTCTTCCCAGGTGACCTTGTGCTCCAACACTGTGCAGAAATACGAGCTGGCGCTGGTGGTAGATGTGGAGGGCATTGGAGAAGAAGTGCTGGCACTCTTGATTACAGCCAGGTAGCGTGCACCTGTTCCTCTCTGCCAGCGTCACCCCCCCCCAACCCTGCGCCCAGTGTCCAGCTGCTTCCCACAAGGCATTTGGCCTGCTAGAAACATTGCCCACCTGATTCCTCTTGCCTCCCAGACATAGAAAATGGAATCCTGGGTGCAAAGGGAACTTCAAAACAAAATGTTTGCAAAGGACTGTTGGTGGAGATACTAAGGACCAAAGGTTTTCTGTGTGTGCTGTGTTGCTCTCTGATGGGTCTTGCAGAGCATATAACTGAAAGAGTTTAGCAGATAGGTGACAAGTTGCTAAATTTTATTGATATGTGAGGGCCATGTAGTAGAAGGTGCTATTGTCAGTCTCTAATATGAATTTGTCATCTTCACCCTGTGTACGCACACACATAGTGTGTGTCTATGCATGGTGTGTGTGTGTGTGTGTGTGTGTGTGTGTGTGTGTGTGTGTGTGTATACGTGTGTACACATAAGTGTAGGGATGCACTCTCCAGGTGTGTGCGTGAGAGCCCGGAGACTGAGCTTGGGTGTCCCCTCTATCACTCTCCACTTTATTTTCGAGACAGGGTTTATCACTATACTTGGAGCTCACTGCTTTACCTAGACTAGCTGGCCATGGAACATCTGGGACCCGCTCTCTGCCCAACCACACACAGCTTTTACATGCATACAGGGGCTCCTGACTCAGCTCCTCCTGTCTGCACAGGAAGCCTTTACTCACAGCTCTGTCTCCCAGGCCCCCAGCTTCTCTCTCTTTTTAGATGAGCCGGTAAGGCTCGTTTAAGTGGGGCCGCACGCCTCCCACAGCAAACAGGCTGTGGACAGAGAGAAGGCTGTAGCAGAACAGGATGTCAGTGTCTGGGATTTAGGTCTTATGAATCTTAGGAAGACACATCTTAAAGATGGTGCAGACGTGCTGACTGGTGCAGAGATAACAACTGGCCCTCCCTGTGTGTGTCTGAAGCTTGAAAAGAAACAAATGTCAACCTGGAAGGAGCTAGAACTCTTGCTGCCTCGGTCTACAAATGCTGCTACGATCCGACTTGTTCATTTGTTTCCCGAAGACAGGAAAGCTCTTTGGTCCAGTCTGTACCTCCCTGAGGTTTGCCTTTGCTTTGTGTCTGATGCTGCATTTGACTCCCGTGCTAGCTGTTTCTGATACCTTTCGGCCTCTTTTCCCTGCAGCTGTTCTGAATTGTAAAAAATAATAATGCCTAAAGGGACTGTGAGTTTCCTGCTAGGGTTTGCTGTGACCCACGTGAAATATCATAAACCCTCTCAGCCACACTGGCTCAGAAAGCAAAGGATTAGCTTTGACGAAGTCATCGGGTCAACTGACAACTTGCATGCTAGATAAAAATGAGCACTCATCCCTGCTCAGGACCAGGCATCGGGTTAAAGAGAGGTCCCTTCATGTTACCATTTCCCATGGCATCTGTGGGAACTGCTTGCTGACTCTCAACAGAGGAGCTTCTCTTAGAACCTGTACCCCACGGTGTCCCCTCAGTGAGCCAGCAGTGACTCTTGCCATGCCCTTGCCCTGGGTTCATCCCCTCTTGCTGTGCGCTTACACACTCCTGGATTTCTCCACACCACCCTATGAGTAACAACCCCACTGAATAATGCCATCGGGTCTCCAGAATGATTTCATTTAATCCCCAGGGGAGGGAGACGTGAGACAGAAAGCAGCTGACTCAGAATAACACAGGTTGGACTTTGTAAGGTCAGCATTCAGCTGGACTCCATGGAACTTAATAACCAGTCCTCGTCATCTCTGCTTTGTGTCAGACAGTGACATAGGGCGGGTTAGACACTGAGAGCTACAGACATGAAATAAAACCCAAGTCACTGAGTAATTGAATGACAGTGACACAGGGCTGCATGTCGTAGCTCTGTGAAGCTCCAGTCCTGGGCGATGCTGCAGGAGCAAACTCATCCCAGACAGCTACTCAGCACAGGAATTAGAACTGTTATTGTTATTTAGATGATTCAAGTTTTGTTGGGCCCTGGAGGTTTTCTGACCCATCCTAAGTGTCACAGCTAATTAAGACTCCATGTAGCAGCCATTGGCCCTATTTGACACAGACACAGGAGGAACAGACTGAAAAGCCAATGACAAGGGCTGTCACTGCCCAGCAACCATGGCTGTCTGAGGAGAGTGGGGCTAAAAGGGAGAGACTAGGACAGAAGAATTGAAATGATCCCTTGGACCCCTCGGTGCCCACAAATACAGTTAGTAGAGAAAAGCTACTACGTAACAGTGACAGATGCACTTAGCTTAGGATTCTGCCTTTCCATATGTAAACAAGCTCTCTACTTTCAATTGTTTAATGGGTTCCTTCGAGCAGGTGTGTTGTGCCTACCCTCCAATTGGTGACCACAGAGGTGAACTTTGGACGCTGCTTCCTGAAGTACCCATATGAGAAGGACATCCAGCTTGTCAATCATGATGTCCTTCCCGGATGCTATAAGGTCCTGCCACAGGTGAGTTATTTCATCCTTCTTCAGTGCTGATCTCTATTTTGGTGGACTCCCTCAGAGAGAGAGAAAGGCATCCTTCTGAGAAGCCGCAGGCCGGTGCACATGCATGACCTCCTGTGTGCCTGAATTCTAATCCTCAAATGAGTTGAGTGTCGGGCTCGGAAGGCACAGCTGGACTGCTGTCTGTGTGAATGAGCAGCTGCAGGTGTAAACTGTCGTTAATTTCCCAGGGAAATTGTCCTTGATAAAGAAGGGAAAGTGTCAATTAAGCCAACACGCAGAAGTGCACCTGCAAATAATTGTCTGCGAATTAACCAAGCTTGGGAAATAAGCTGGGAGATTTCATTTGTGCTCATGGCCATGACTGAATAGCATCACCAAGACATGGCAAATGAAGTGTTTATTAATGGACCTTTTGGGCCAGAAAGCTAGGGGTTACACAGGAAGAGAGACTGTGTCTTAATGACTGTGAACTATAGCCTTCCACACCTGGCTACGTGGGGGACCAAACAGGTCACATATGCAGAAAACTCAGAAAGACTTATATAGACTAGAGTAATGGAGGGTCACCAATGACCTGCAGTTTACCAAGAATGCATTTGGGTTTAAAATTTAGCTCTGCGCATACGGACTGCAATATAAATCCATGGGGTAGGGGTGGGGTAATTGGGAGGTTTATAGTCACTTTTGCTGTGGGGAAACACCATGACGGAGAACAGCTTATGGAAGAAATAGTTCCAGAGAGTAAGAGTCCACCATGGCCCGGAGGCATACAGCAGGCAGCTTGAGCAAAAGTTGGTTGAGTGTATTCCAACACACAGGTAGCCGAGAAGGTGAACTGGAGCAGAGAGAGACTACAAACCCCAGTGGTGCACCTCCTCAAGCAAGGCTCCACACCCTAAAGCAGCACCACCAGCTAGGGACCAAGTGTTCAAATGCCTGATCCTAGGAGAAACATTTCTTATTCAAACCACTACCAAGCTTTATTCGGGTCCAAGTTAAGTGTTTCTGGGGGCCACGGATCAATAAAGATTTGGATTGCATCTGAGAAATACAGCGAAAGGGAGATGGCAGTCACTGGTCAAAGCATAGCCAGGATTTTCTCTTCAGCTCTTGTCATCTTTTGTAATGAAAACTAAAACTTGGGGTGAAGGGAGATCATGTTTAGAGTAACCAAATGTCATCTGCAAGTCTAAGTAAGTCATGAAAAGAGCTAACTCGTGTGTTTAAATTGAACAAAGAAGGCTTATCCAGGACAAGATGTCTACCTCTCATTAGCCAAAGGACTATTATGTAGGGGAGGAAGTTGGAATTATTGTGTGGGCTTCTTTATTATTATTTATTATTTATTTATTATTCTTTATCCAAGCTCTAGGATATATCCAATAGAGACCCAACAGCAGAAGAGGGGGCCCTATGTTGTGCATGGTCATCTCAAGAATTCAGAGCAGAGCTTCAGGGTCAAGGGAAGCACTTTCAAGACAGTAGCTAGGAACCAGGTAGAACCTGCCTTGGGTGCAAAATTGAAGGTGAAGCTTACACAGTCATCAAGATACTTAGTATTTTTTGCCACATGTCCTAAGATATCAAAATAACTTTAAAAACTATAGGAGGCAAAATATCAATATTTGGATAAAGATCAGTGTTGCAGACTGTTTTCTTTTGTCTCGGGCTCCAGGGGCTCAGCCAAGGAATGAGACACAAAGACAAGAGTGTGTTAAACTGTGTTAGGTCAGATGCAGGAAGGGTAGGGCTGTTCCAGAAGGGAGAAGGCTGCAGGCTGAGCCTTTCTGCTGAGAGCTAAGGCCCCCAGTAAGGTTTTCAGAATCAGACTACAGGGTAAGCTTCGGGTCAGAAACTGGGCTTGTGAAAAAGGAGAAGCCAGGCTCCAAAATATATCCAGCCCCTAGAGACAATGACATGCAGGTGGTCCCGTGCTATAGAAAAGGACTTCACTGGGTGCTCTCAGAGCAAGGCCTCACCTCTGCAGCCTTGGGGAGTGAGGTAACTGGAGCAAATTCAAGCAAAAGCCCCCAAGGCATGTCTAGGAGAACAGCAGGCTGAGAAGGAGATCCCAAGAGGAAAGGATTGCAGGTGGGATGGGGACCACGTGCTCAGGAGTCGCTGGAGTCATGGCCTCCATTAATGGGGTGCAAAGGTCTAAGGCAATGGGAAATGAAGCTTGAAGGCATGAGGGACCCAGCTGTAGACCTTGGCCATGAAAGGCCATTGTCCTGAATGCCTGCTGTGCTCATTCTGCATCTCACTGTGCTGGAAACTCAGGATCTTTTGCCTCATCTACATTCCACTTAATCTTATGTCCTTTTGGCTGAACCAGGGTCTTTATCCCAAAGACTACTCTAAATGATGAGTGAGACATTCCTTCCTAATGACTCTTCACGGTTGCAGAACGACAGTTGTTTCAAAATAAACCAATATATTTGTTCTCTTCTGAACATGGCTCTCTTATTCCCTCGCTTGTCTCTCTGTAGATGTATGAGAATCCACCCGCTGTACTGCTTTCCAGCCCCTCCCCCTGTGGGGTCATCCCCCCCAACAGCACCGTGCACATACCACTATCCTTGGAGACCCAGGTCATTGGTGAACACAGATCCACAGTTTACATCTCGGTCTTCGGGAGCCAAGACACCCCTCTGGTGAGTCAGTTTTCAGAGTTGCAATTGAAGTCACATGCTCCCCTACCATAGCACTTCTATCTTCTTTGCTGACAACATGTCATCACTGTATATCCTCTGGTTTCTGTAGTTTCGGGACTTTATGTCTTTATTCTACAGTACTAAAACATATGTCACCTTACCTAGGAAAACTACATGTAAATATGCTCAAAAGTTGTGAGGTGGTTTAATAATTGCTCTTAAGTCTAACTTAAGTACCAAAATTTTTCATATGCATGCACACGTGTACGCACACACACACACACACACACACACACACAGAGTTATCCTTTCCTTAGTCATCATCTCTGTATGTTTAATGAGCTCCTCAGTTGTTCCCAGAGCAAAGCCAAGTTTGACCGTCACTCAGGCTGCAAGATCAGTTTCATGCCTGACTTCCCAGATCTTTTCCTATAGAGCAACTACATTAACTGTTTACCTACCGGAGCTGTTAAGAGTCTCCAAGCAAGGTGGGACAGAAACACTGAACATTGCTGCCTAGGCTGAACTGATAAATCCTGAGTCTTGATGGAGGTTGTTTCTCTAGGATTCGGTTTACTCTGAAGCTGGGCGGTGTCCGCTGAGCTGATTCTGACTGCCTAGAGAGCATGATGAGCTAAGGTTTACTCTGACCGCTTCTGTAGAAGATGCTATCGGTGTGATCAGCAGCAGGCCAGCAACCCCCTCCACCCCTGCCATGGCTCACTGTGACCACTCCAGCCCTGCACAGATGCAGCTGGGGAGAAGGTAGCTAGTGCTTTAGGGAAAGCAAGGGCCCACATAGTTCACAGTGTGGATTTCAGCCACTAACCTGCACAGCTATGTGACTAGCTCTGCCTGTCAACTGTTATCAGAATGACAGAACTGGGCATCAAACCAGACACATCCAGCCTGAAGCACTGACGCTTGACCTCATGTCACGTGTTCTCAAGACTGAAGGACTGAGTGGGGCATACGGCTCCAAGAGTCTGATTTTCTCTACTGTGTGACCCTGGGCTGGCCCAGGGAAGCTGGCTGTCCCAGGGATGCATTCCAGGCTACACAGACATGTCTGACCACAGAGAGCCAGTGGGAAAGGGCTTTCAGCTCACATCAGCACCCTTCGCACCTCTTCTGTTTTGTTAGAGAAGACTAGAAGCTTTTGTTTTCATCATTCCTCTTAAGGGTAACCGTTTCACCTGGTCCTGTGTTCTTTCTCTTGTGGAACTCAGGCATGTCATATACAGAGCATTGGAGAAGGCCCGGTTATCTTCATACATCCCACTCAAGTTGATTTTGGCAATATCTACGTCCTGAAGGACACTTCAAGAATTCTCCAGCTATCTAACCAGTCATTCATCCCTGCATACTTTCGGGCTCGCATGGTGAGTAAGTCCTGGACTGTCACAACTTTGGCTTATGTCCCAGTGTCCCTGTTTTCCTAACATGTGTTTAAAAATGAGCGCCAGAAGCAGTATGAAACCATGTCATTCCCATCGTTAATTCTCTTTATTATAATCCTTTTGTTAATTAAGAAGCACAATACACATATCTGGTAAGCAAGCAGATATATTTCATATGATCCCGTATGTGAAGATGTTTAGAGGCAACCAGCTTTAGCTATCACTGAACACGCCTAAGCCCAGTGCCAAACCCTCTGAAGAACATTGTCTCTGTATCTGGAGTCATTTCTCATTAGACTCCCCTTAGATATACATTTCTTAATATGTTTATCCTATTTTTTTGTTCTCTCCTTTCTTTGGAGAGTATTTCAATGCAATTTATGAGGATATATGGGGTGAGAGATGGTTCCGCAGTTAAGAGTGCTTGCTGAGTTCAGTTCCCAGCACCCATATTGGATGGCTTACTCCAGTTCCAAAGGATTCAGCACCCTCTTTTGGCTTCCACAGGCAACTGTACTTGTGAATGCACACACACACACGCAAGCACACATGCACAATTAAAATAAATCTTATAAGGACATATCACATAAAACAGTGTATGCCAACAGTGGAAAGTAAAGGAAGAAACAAGGCAAAGATGTATATGTTAAAATAAATCTGTCTCAGACCTGTGTGTATCTATATTTTAGATCTGCTAGCCACCTACAAACTCTTTTATTTGTTTGTTGTTCCAAAAATGAGATAATTGGTTTGAATGATAGCTGCCATTTCTTGTCAACATTTTCAGATATTTCTGAAGGATCAAATATTATTGATTTTATAGCAATCACCATTGAACAGGATTATCACTTTCTCCTGGCCCAAAACAGCCCACTGGATACTGGTCCCAGTCAGCAGCATTTATTCAATGTGATGCTTCGTTTTCATCATTTTTCTTGATTCCTTGTCAAGGCAGCCATTATCATATGCAGCCGTTTCAACATGAGGACCCAAGACAGCATGGATTTTGACTAGAGAATATTAGTTAGTAATCGGTAGAGGAAAGTCCTGTCAAGAAAAAACTTTCACTACTATTTACCCACGTAATTCATGGTTGCATTTGATAGAAATCATGAAGTTTTGCCTAGGAAATGTTGCTTCCTGGTCCAATATGAAGCTGACACTAGAAAATGAAAGAGGCCAGTGGTCCAGCTAGAATCTAGGAGTGGGCACAGCAGGGCCCGAGGACAGCAGAGGGAGGACACAGCAGCCCACGGCTCAGTACACACCCAGACCCATTCCTTCCAATTCACAGATCTCTCTAAATTTTACTTTTCTTTTCAAAAAGTTTCATTGGTGGTGGTGGTGGTGGTTGGTGGTGGTGGTGGTGGTGATGTGATGTGGTTGTTGTTGGTGGTGGTAGTGGTGATGGTGGGTGGTGGTGGTGATGGTGGTTGGTGGTGGTGGTGGTGGTGGTGGTGGTGGTGGTGGTGGTGGTGGTAGTGGTGATGTGACGGTGGTTGGTGGTGGTGGTTGGTGGTGTGTGTGTGCATGTTTATACAAGTGCCTGCAGAAGCTAGAAGAGAACACCAGGTCCCCTGGAGCTGGAGTTACAGGTGGTTGTGAGCCTTTGCAAGAGCAGTATGTGCTCTTAACCGCTGAACCATGCCTCTAGCCCCAAATCTCACCATTTGTATGGCAATTTTGGGTACATTTCAATACACAGAAACTGCATAAATGATCTTTTTCTTTATTAGTATGAGTATGCAGTGAATGACCCAACGGGCTTCCTAAGACAGGACATTTCTCTATCCCATGTCTCAGCTGTCTATGACTTCCTCACACCAGAACCAAGTGTAAGATACAAGTAATCTGCTGCAGTTGTGTCTTCTGCCTCCAGCTGCTCCTGGAAACCAGTGGGGTTGAGTTTAGTACAAGTCTGAAGTGGTCTCGGCTGAAGTTACCATAGGTGAAAGCTAACCCCTTCCATATGGCAGCTGGGGTTTTGTGAATTGCCTGATAAACATTGCTAACGTTACAGAAATTGAGTTATGGCAACTTAGAAAAATGAGAGAAACTGAAATGTCATTTGTTAAATCTCAACCTGACCCTCAGTGCCAATTCTAAACCTATTCTTAGACTGCCAAGCATTAGGAAAGTCTCAACTAATAGTTGCTTGCTCCCTCCCCAAGCCTGCTACAGATCCAGGAGACCCACGGTCTCCTTTTACTGGCTGTCTTGATTGGAGGGGTCACTTTCTTTCCTCTGTCAGCAAATGTCATCCTTCCCCAGACGCTCCCTGCTGTCAGTTGTCTGCCAGGATCTACATCATGCAGGGCCACACACTTCATGGCCACCACTGTGATTCAATTCTCCCTTAGCAAAACGTACAGCTGGAGGGGTCAGAAGATGGGAAAAGGAAAGCCCTCCCTCAAGGTGATATTGGAAGTTCAATGACCATGTAGAGAAAAGTTTAATGTCCCAGAAATATATTCTAGAATTTTTAAAAAGGTTAAAAATCAACTGAGACCTCTTTGTAGAGTTTGGAATGGAAAAATATATGCATGGTATATGTATATACACTTATATATCTGTATAATTTTAACTTATATTGAGTTTTAAAAATGATGAACCCGAGGAACAGTGGGTCTCCTTTGCTTCAGAAACCTTCTGTATTGGTTCTGTTTTGGTTGCTATGAAAATACCCCGAGAAAAGCAGCTTAGGGGAGGAAGTACTTATCTTGGCTTGTGATTCCAGAGGGCTAGAGCTCACCATGGTGAGAAAGACATGACAGACAGGAAGCACATAGCCACAGGAGCCGGAAACTGCCTGGTCACATTGTAGTGTGCACAGGAAGCAGAGGATTTGATAGCCAAGCTATAAAACTTCCTCCAGTGAGACTCCACCTCCTCCTTTCATAACCATCTCAAACAGCAATGCCTGCTCGAATGTTCAAACACAGGAGTGTGTGGGTTTTATATTCAAACCACAGTACCTGGAATACCAACCTGCCTGAGGGCAGCCAGGGAGCCGACTTATTTGGGGAAATAGAGTAGAGTAAATTGCCTCAGGTTTAGAAGGATAAAGAATCTCAGTGAGGAAAGGTTTGCACAGAATGTAGGTTGTCCTGGCAGAGCAATGTCAGGAAGATGGATTCCCCCTTCACTCTGAACAGCAGAAACACAGTGAGCCTGAGGAGCACCCCAGGCCCCTGAGAATATCAGCACTCACCTGGGGGCACGTGCCTTCTTCTCCCGGGTGTCCCTGGTGGACAGAACAAGGACATTGCTTAGCTTTTGCTTGGAAGCCTCTGGAATCCTTTTCCTTACACTCCCAACTCTAATTTGGCCTTGGCTACAGTTAGTCCAAAACCTTCTGTTCAGATATCAGTCAGACCCTGGGAGTGAGATGTCACTGAGATAACTTTGCAGCGGCCTCTTGCCTCTGTGATCCAGTCATCAATTCTGTGATATTTAGAATCCTTGGACCCTGGGAAAGGAAATTCTGGTGTCTTATTCAAACGTGGTTCTTACAAGACATTTCTTCCTGTTGGCTGCTCCTTGAGTGCAGCAGAGGAGATCTGGGCATTCACTGCTCAGAACTTCAGGCACTGAATGGGGCTACTTCCTTACCTTAGGCAGGGTCCACTTTTCTTCTTGTATTTCTCTATGTGTCTGTCTCGTTCCACTGATAACAGTCTCTGCACTTCATTCCCAGCACATAGCAATGGGTGCGGCAGTTATGGTGGTGACAGGAAGATGAAATTCATCGTGACAAATGTTTGCTTATTTTTGATTGCTGTGATATAGATAACATTGCATCTACTGCAAATCTACTGTAATTACCGAAGATGGCAGGAACAGAGGTTCAGACCAGTTAAGCTGCTGTGGCATAAGTGGCAACCTGGGTCTGTCTCCAGTGGTTTGACCCATGACCTCTTCCATGGGGTTCTGTACCGCTTCACTTTGCCTGATCAATGGACATCAAAATGACATAAGGATTTTGATTTTATGTCAATAAGAGAATAGATATTATTCTGGACAGTGCTATTTACTTAGTCGCTGTTCAAAGACAACCGTGTCATGAATTTGATGTGTATCCAAGCCCTACTTTCATATTAGTACATAATAATATTTATAATACTATATAATGATTTTTTGCTTTGAAATGTTATCTAAGTCATGTCACTGTGGGTGGCACCTTCCAGCTCCTTGTTTAGACCTGGTGTTGCGCTCCAGCAGCCATCCGTGCTCACGCACATTTATCTGTTTGCTCAGCTTAGCTGTGCGTACTCAGCTGACTGATATGATGGTTGTTTCTGGTCCTACAAGTTGACAGTTGTGTTATTGTAACATACTGCAGTGAACAAAGTCCTTGTCACTTTGTACACATAAATGATAACTCAGGGTTTATGCAGAGTGGACAAACACCAAGGTGTAGCATTGTTGGGTCCAAAGAAATTATATCAGTGCGCCCTTCCAGAAGAAGTTGAGCTTTCTCTCTAATACCTAAAACTTCGTCTAAGCCTGATTCTTAAGCTCTTGCCAGCATGAACCTGAAATGGTATGTCACCGTAGTTTTTGTTTGCATTTCCTTCGTTACCATTGAGGTTCAGAATTTTTGATTTAAGAACCCTCTGCTGTCAATTACCAATTATTTTTAGATGTTATTGTGTATACTGATCCATTGTTTCAAACAGGGCTTTGTATTCTTTCAAAGATGTTTTTAGCTTTTACCTCTACTTTGAACTTTTTCTTTCCTTGGGCCTCCACAGCACACATAGCCTTGCCTCCTATGGCCAGTGTTCCAGTAGATGAACAATGTTGACTCTTATGTTTTATGTGCCTTTATTCCATCTAAGTAGATATCTTATATACTATACAAGTAATACCTATTTTTACCTGAAGAAAGCCAGTTGTCCTTTTACTAGTGAGTACTTACCCTCTTCATGACCCAGACATGTTAAGGCACGCAGTAGGTTGCCAAGAGACTGAAGAAAACACTCAGAAATGGCTTGAATGGGACCCAAAATGTATTATAAATTGTGTGTGTGTGTGTGTGTGTGTGTGTGTGTGTGATGTGTGCAGGTTTCAGATTCTCTGGAGATGGAGTTACAGGCAGTTGTGAGTCACTCAATGTGGGTACAGGGAACCAAACTTGGGTTTTTCTCAAGAGCAGCAAGGCTCTTAACACTGTGCCACCTCTCCAGTCCTGGGTTGGACTTTTAGTTAGCTAATGACAGACAGACTCTGTATTTCTGTATTTAAATCAGAAGCTATGCTAATGCCCTGTTGCTGCTGTAATGAATTTGTTAATTAACAGTTCCAGAGGTCATTTGTCTAAACAAGCCCTACATTCCTTTTAGAAACTTTAAGGGAGGATATGTCTCCCAGTTACCTGCAATTTCCTCATGACCCCTCCCTCCCTCTCCAAAGCCAGCAACATCTCTCTTGCTCTCTGATCTCTCTTCCTTCATCTTCTCTTTCTGGTTCTGCTCCTCCAGCCTCTCTTAAAGGACCCTTATGATCACACTGAACCCAGATGAACTGTTCAGGACAATTCCTTCATCTTCAGATCCTTAATCACTCTCTTTTGAAAACATTTCAGACATCGAGGATTAAGATATGGACATTTCATGAAGACCAGTGTCCAGCCTATGACCAGACTAACATTCTACAGTGCACTGTGACTGTGGCTGCCGCTCCTGCCCTGCCTCTCACTTTGCACTAAGGTTTACTTTCTCCATGTGACCCCACAAGCTCTACCACTTTGTATTCGGTTCCTGGTACTTATTTGAATGCTGTAGATTTTATCCATATTATTTCTTTAAGTGGCCTCCCTTACTTTCTTGGCAAAATTAGATCTCTTTCTAACAGTAATGAATGAACTTAGTATTTTAGTCTTCCTTAACAAAAAGACGGGGGCCTGGCTACACAGTCACTATAAGCTCATCGTTCTTTAAATGTTGTGTAGAATCTGAATCATCTCTTCTTGACCTTGGAAATGTTGGTTTCTGTCAGTCAGGGATTAACCATTCACTAACTAGGCACCGAAGTAGGTTCCTGGCTCCCCTTTTATTTCCTGGAACTTCCTACTTCCTTCTCGTGTTGTTCTTTGTACAGTGGTGGGTTTGGCCGGCTTGTATGATTTACCTTGAGATAGGCTCTCTTGCCCAGGATGGTTGAGTTCTTGTTAGCCCAAGCAGACTCTCCACCTCCCAGATTCCTGTTACTAAGATGTGCACCATGAAGCCCAGCTTGGTTAGCATTTCTTTTCACAAAGTTACATCTTCCTGAATTCTCTCATGGTGTCTCATTCCATTCCATGGGATCGTTCATTTCTTCCCTTTCCTCTGAAGATTGACCTCTTGCCTTAATTGTTGATGGTAATTTCTCAGTTAGTTTGGATTAGTGCTTATTCAAGGGCAGCTTGCCTTTTTTTAACTGGTTGATCTTAAAAAATTTTTATCCTTGATGTTCATAAATGTCTCTTTAATGTATCAGATGATTTGAGACTTAAAATCTGGAAATTATTTATTTGCTGCTTCTTCTATTTCCTGCTTTATGTAAAAAATTAAACACACATGCCTGAATACATAAGTCCCACACATACACAGAGACATAAACTTATACATACATAGATATACACACATTTACTCACACACATAACCCATATTCATACATACACACACGCATAAGCACAGACACACACATATACATACACAGATACATACACATATGTGCACTCTTTCTATATATGTGCATATATATATTTACACACACATATACACATACATACACACACAACCACACAGAGTCATGCACACACACACAAATGGGTGTACTAGAATTTTCCTTGCACTATCCTACTTAGCTGATTTGTTGTCTTTTTTAATTTCTTGCTCATCCTTTCTCCTCTTCATCTCAGTGGTATATTCTAATTTACAAATTCTGTCTTTGGTTTTGGCAAATCTAAGATTTATCCGATCTCTACACATGCTTGTGTTGTGGTGGAGACCTGGTAGTAGTAAAGTAGATACTATTCATTTAATAATAATAATAATAATAAAATTTAACTTCAGTGACTGGATTTTTCACTTCCAAGATTTATAGCTGGTTATTTATAAATGCTCATTTTTGATTCCAGTCTCCCTGTCCTTGTTTCCTAGGCTTTGTTTTGGGGGCATTATCCCACTCTGCAGCTCTCTGAGGATCTCAGGTGCACTTTCTAATCGGTTTCAGTTGGCACTGTTGATAGCTCGGGCGTGGATTAATTGCCTGATTGTCTGCAGCTGCTCCCCCAGATGTTTGGCATTTCAGATGATGAGTCGGTCTGGCGTGGAGTAGGCTTGCACCTCATTCTCAGTGCCCACACCTCCCTTTCTAGCAGGCTCACATCTGCCTTCACCTGGGCAGTGATCACCAGCCCAGAGTCAAGTCCTGTGCCTCCCTTCCCACGTGGATGCTGGGAAATCAGGGTCCAGTTGTTGCGTGGCTGGCAGCCTGGCCAACAGGCTACCTGCCTGACAGCCTCCACATTACCACTGCCAGGTCCTTCCCGACACAAGCATGTTTGGGCTGTAGCTTCAGGGTTGCCACAGCTTTTCTGCCTCTTGCAGAGAAGCTGCCTTCCCTAGGGACCTTGGCCCACGAAACCTTCCCTGGTTTCTTTTTGGCTTCTAGTTTTCTTCCTCAACCTGCCTCTGCTAATGTTAAGTAGTAGGAGCCGAGTAGGTCCGTGGCTTTCAGCCCTTCACTGTTTCTCTTCCATTTGTGTTCATATGAAGTTTAACTTGGTTTTGAATACAACTGTGCTTTTTTTTTCTTTATCTTTTGATGGGTTAGAGTGAAAGAAGTGTTTTAAAACTTAAACTCATTGACTGAGAGTCTGTCCTCTTAACTTTGTTTTAGCGCCTTGTGGGTGCTAAATACACAATCAATTACAGAGAATAATAGGATATGTCTTCAGCGGAAAGAAGAGAGCAGAGAGGGTTTTTCTTTTTGTTTTGTTGGGCTTGACTTTGTGAAAAATCTATTTTAGAAAAACTTAGGAAGTAAAAGGAACAGGAAGAAAATAAAATTCTACCCTTCTTTTTGTGGCATCTTTTTGCCACATAAAAGTTGCCGCTATTCCAACATGAGTTGGGCTCCTCCTGAGCCATCCCTAAGTGACTCACTAAGTGACAAGACGATGCAAGTGGCCTTAAGATCGACAGTTCTGGGAACAGAAGTTTGTGTTTCACAGAGAACAGTGAACTGCTCACCCCTACCCCACCCCATCTGAGACCTCTTTTATTTCAGCAAAGCCAAAAGTTAAAGACAGAAGACAGATCCCACCAGGTGACATTGATTATATAAACCACAGTGACAGAGGGAAAGCTATTGACTCAACATCAGGTAACACGTTGGGTCAGCACATTCCCTGACAACTCTACTGGTCAAATATGATGAGTTTGGGTATAAGTTAAAGCCGAAATTTGGAAATTAAAGGGAGCTGTCAAAAAAATAAAAAATAAAAACCTTTGTTTGCATGCTTGTCCATCTCCATTCTACTTGTCCTGACTTTTAATCAATTTTGGAAAATTGCTTTTTCTATTAAATTTTATTGAGGTATGCAGTTATAGTAACTATCATCTAGAGGGAGTAGGAAGTTCATTTCTCCCCTTTATATCACCATTTGTTTTCTCCATGAAAATGTTTAGCTTCTTCCCCATAATCAGCAAGAGCAGCAGCCCAACTCATGTCACATTTAAGAGAGATGGCTTGGGCTGGAGAGATGGCCCAAGGTTAAGAGCTCTTGCTCCTCTTCTAGAGGTCCTGAGTTCAAATCCCAGCAACCACATGGTGGCTTTACACCTCTCTATGATGAGATCTGGTGGCCTCTTCTGGCAGGCAGGCAAAAAACACTGTATACATAATAAATAAGTAAATCTTTTAATAAATTTAAAAAAGAGAGAGAGATGGCTTTTACCGTCCTTGACAACTAAAGCATTCACTCTTGTTCTGTGCACTGACACTAAACAGCCACAGTTCAGTGTTGGTAACAAAATGAAATGAGCACCTGACTGTAATAAGCAAAACAAGAAATGCTAAGCATCGTGATATGATATGGACTCCTCAGCCTATCACCAGCGAGACTTCCATGAGGATGAAAATCATAATCTTCTTCGGTTCATTTCACAAGTAAGAAAACAGAGACTGAACAGATGCCCATCCTTGTAGAACCATCCATAGGATTCCATTTGGAGTGTATCTTTTGTAAATGGCAGCTGTAATGTTGTTGTACACACACCAACTTACATGCTTTGGAAGAGAAGAAACCTGTCTCTGGGTGATAGCACATTAAATCAGGTCGCCATCTGGCAGGAAGACGCTACCTCGGGTTGACAGGATCACATACCAAGAGCATTTGCTTTGTGCATAGCGGCCGCCCAAAAGAGCTGTATAGTTTGCATGTTGGAGAATCAAGTCTTAATTATTCACATACTGGGTACATTCTTTAACCCCTTTGAGTTTTTAGTGCTTTCTCTTTAGATGCAGTGATGGCAATGGTATCTAGAAGACTGTGCAGGATGATCTATGGAGAAAGTACCTGTTAAAAAAGTAAGAACTTGACCAATAGTAGTTTTAATTGTTATCTGACAGCAAAGAGAGCCAGAACAAACACCTTGTGGGAAGATAGATGGTTTCTGGTACTGGATCTGAAGGTCTTGTATTTGCCTGTCTTTAATAAAGAAGGAGAAGGAAAAGGAGAAGAAGAAGGAAGAGAAAAAGGAGGAGGAGGAGGAGGAACAGTAAAGGATGGAGAAAGAGGCCCTAGGTTTTGAATCAACTGATATATATCACGCTGAACTCTGTAGAATGGAGGCTCTAATGTGGCCTTTTCCTCACCTTTCACCTTTTTCTATTAATTTCTGATAGTGGAATCATCTTATAAAATACTTTAGAGCATCAGTGTTGGTGAGTAAGTACGTATCCTTTCTTGTCAGGGAAAAATAGACTGATTAGCAAGTAACTATCTAGAAAGGTTGAGCTCGCCCATTCCCTGGCTGTCTCTTTGCAGGTCTTCCTCACTTGTACAGCTGCCCCCAGAAATATGCAAATCATGTGTGTGCTCAGGAGCCAGCCTGTTTCCTTGTGTCTGTCTCTATGCTCTGTGTTCAAGCTGAGACCTTTCACTGGGTCTTAAGAAGGCAATGATATTCAAAAAGAACAGTGTGGTCTTTTCCTAACAGATTATTAGTACATATTGCTTGAGAACAATGAAAATTGCATATATGTATTCCCCCAGTACAAAGGCAGTTGGCCTCATAATGCCCACAGCTTTCCCCCTCCATAAACAGGTAGAACCATGACTTGTGTAACAGAGAATCTCATATCAGCAACCAAATCTACAACCACAAACTATTTCCCTCCATGAACACAGTGAAAGGCCTGACCAAAAAAAAAAAAAAAAGCAAATCATTTTTGGGGGGCGGAGGGTGAGGGAGCAACCAACCCAATGGCAACCCCAAAGGAAAAGGAAATGAAGAGAAGCAGGCCCAGAGTTTGACTCTAAGAGAAGCGGGAAGGTTTAAAGCATCCTAGGGAGACACATTTGGAAGCAGTAGTGAGCCATGGATATAAACACGAAGGGAAGAAAAATCCCAATCAAACTCCAAGGCTGTGAGTTGGGTGCCCCGACTTCCCTCAGTGAAGGGGGCTGTGAGCTGGAGGATAGGCGGCTCCAGGAGGGATTTGTCTCTGAGAAATAAAAGTTATGGAAAGTTTAAGAGCCCTGCGCGTGGCTGTGTGTTTGGGGATGAGCCTGTGCTCGCTAGATTGAAGATCTAAATGAAGAAAGGTGATCATTCCTAGGAACGTGAACAGTGTTGTTGAAAGAACTGACCTTACACAAATAACCTCCTTCTAAAACAAACAGCCGAAGATGGGAGGGGATCACCCATGGTCCCACCATGCCGATGACCACTGTGAAAGTTTTGGTATTCACTTTCCAGTGTTTTCCCCATGAGGACTATGTATTCCTTCCCATCTTGTGGGCGGGCATGATCTTTCTTGCCAGCTCTTTTCATTCAAGACATACCATCTTCACTTTCATGGTGAATTATTAAGAACTATTCTTCCCCAGGTCATGTTTGCTGACTGACTTGACTGGGTTGCTTCACTCCAGCACAGCTGACTCAATGGCTGCCCTATCGGTAGACGACAGACGGTGCCTGGCTTTTCACTGTTGAAACAATGTGTATCAATTTCTTAACTGTTTCTGTTGGCTAAATTCCCAGAAACACAACTGCTGGATCACATGACGGTAATGTAACTAAAGTCTTAGTACATTTGACAAGTTATCTCTCGCAAAGTTAGTACTGACTTGTATCAGGACCTTCACCTGATGTAAAGCTTCATGCTCCCAGCCTCTTACCAATGCTTTTGTTTTTGCCAAATCTAACAGAATTTTTTTTAATGTTCATTTTAAGTTTGTGTTTCTTTGGCTTTCCGGTGAGGCAGGATATTTTTCATACATCTATTGGCCATGAAGTAAATATTAGTTTTGAGCCCTGACCCATTGCTGGAGTTTTAATGACCAAAGGGAGAAACAAAACAGAAACAGAATGGCTCATTTCTTCAGAATTCACAATTGCACAGAAGAAATGACCCCACAGGCTTACAGCCAGACATTATAAGCACAGAGGAGGAAGTGACCAGTTCTTCCATGAAAGGAAAGTGGTTGTCATTCAGAAGGTTCTAGTGAAAGACAGAAATGAGCATGCATTCATGTTCAGTGATGGTACTTGTTACATTTCGGAGGGGCAGGTGACCTTCTATCCTGAGAAGCAAGTCTTGAAAAGGCATTGGTGATCTCTTAGCAGAGCTGGAGCTGGAGTCTTCAGACAAGTGGCCATGTATAGGATGCCAAACCTGACTGTGGACTGCCATGTTTCCAGAGGGCCTAGGTGATGTCTCAAAAAGACCTGAGGTCCTATAAGATCCACCCCAAACTATGAATTTCCAATAATAAAAAAGGCATAGACATTGTGGTAATTTGAACGTAATTGCCCCTAGAAGCTCACTTATAGAGAGTAGCACTAATAGGAGGCGTGGCTTCATTAGAGTAGGTACGGTCTTGTTGGAGAAAGTGTGTGTGGGGGGAGGTGGGCTTTGAGGTCTCATATATGCTCAAGCCATGCCCAGTGTCTCAGTTCACTTCCTGTTGCCTGCCAATCAAGATGTAGGACTCTCAGCTCCATCACCATGTCTGCCAGCATGCCATCATGTCCCACCATGATGCTAATGGACTGAACCTCTGAAACTGTAAGCCATCCCATTAAATGTTTTCCTTTATAAGAGTTGCCATGCTGGGATCATGGTGTCTCTTCCCAGCAATAGAGACCCCATCTAAGACAGACACGGACCAATAGAACAAAATATGGCAAAGCTCGACCACGCCTACAGTTTGTGTGCGTTGAAGCCTGTATGCGAAACTCCAATGGCCTGGGGTAGGTTTTTCTAGAGGAGATACATAGACGTCTGGAAGGGGCTAACACACAGTAAGGAGCCATTCCAGAATCTTTCACAGGACAGGACCAGGCTCAGGTCCATGTAGGATAGATATCCCTGGGCGTGACCTGGATTGTAGAGCACAAAAAACGAGCTGAGAAGTTTTGGAAAGTCATGTGATTAAAGCCCACTGTTTATTGTGTGATGGACAAACTGTGAGATGTTTGACACCCATTTTATTTCATCTTTGTAAGGGTTTCAGCTCTGAGGGGAGTCAAACCAACTGTGGCAGCATACACCTATAATCCCAGAGGTTGTGCATTCAAGGGCACTCCTGGCTACACAGTGAGACCCTGTTTTGAAAGAAAAAGAGAAAACACAATGAACAGTTGGAGAACCTGAAACCTCGATTGTAAAATCAGCCCAAGGTCACCTTGTTCCAATGATGGACTCCAGAACTGACCACTAAGCCATGTGACTCCAAAACCCACACTTCCAGTCATGACCCTGCCCTGCCTCCCTTGAAAAGGCTAATATCAGTTCTTCTGTGCTTCCCTGTTACCCCCAGTCAATTGTCTGAAGCAGTAAAATGACTCACTTCAAGAGAGAGGAGTATATGACTCCAGATGCCATTTAGATGATGAAAGGGAGCCAGGCCTTGGTGAGTCCTTCATTGTTCTTGTCCCACGGAGAATGGATCATCTGCTGAGATAATAGAAGTCTAAAGCAGTCCCTCACTCCACACGTGGGTTCCTGTTGTCATCTGCTTCCTCTCATTTCCCGGGAGGGAACCTCACAGGTCTCAAATGGCAAAGGAGTCGCTGCTGTTTTCAAGTGAACGGTGCTATTTTCTTTGGGCTTCATAGTTATTAGCCCTGCAGAGCAGCAGGCCTGTCAAAGCCTATACTGCCAGTGTGACATGTGCAAACAGCAGCAATCACTTCTGCCTTTTATGGCAAATATTAAATACATGAGACGGAAACTTATAAAAAAGGCCCTGGCTGGTTTGCCATGGAAGCTGAGCTTGCATAAGAAATGGAGGGAGGTAGCCCATTACCAAATCAAAAGCAGATGTTAAGCTTAGATGTGTGGAACCCTGGGAGGAGGGTTTATCAGTAATCACAGGAGGGCATGGACTCAGGCCACAAATCCTCCATCCTTCCCACAGCTGTGTTCACCTGCACATAAGCATGTACTTCCTATGTCTGTTGGTTGCAGACTGTGAAAATGGCTGACTTTCCAGCCCTAAGTTGCTGAAAACGCAGACATCCATTGCTGATGATCTTCTTTAAAGATTAATTTTTATTTATGTGTATGTGCCTGGGGGTGCCTTCAGAGACCAGAAGAAGGCTCAGATCCATGCATCTAGAGTTACAGCAGGTGGTGAGCCACCAGATGTGGGGGTGCTAGAAACCCAACTCCAGTGCTCTGCAAGAGCTTGAACCTCTGCTCTTGCATAGGTTTTATTTACCTGTAAGACTCAACTTATCCCGAGTACTTAACCACTGAGCCATCTCTCCAGCTCCATCTGATGTTTCAATGGGAAATTTTTGGAGGATTTGCTGTTAATATCTTTGAAAGAAACATATGGAAGCTTGTATTAATTTTCTATTTCTATGTTTTAAATTGCCATAAATCTAGGATTTAAGGCGATACTAATTTATTATTGGTTTTTATGGGTCAATAGCCCAGGCCTGACATGGCTGCTTCCTTCTCGTTGGATCACCAAGGACTAAAATAAGTATGTTAGCTGAGTTGCATTTCTCTTGGGAGGGGTGGCTAGGGGAAGGCCCACAGCTAGGATCCTCAGTTTACTGGCAGAGTTTTGCTTTGCAGTAGAAATTTCCTGTCTCACTTGCCGTCAGCATGGATGCCTCTCAACTGTTACTGGGATATCGTAGCTGCCCTATCATGTGGTTTTTCCTTTAGGTCTCTCAGACTTGACATTTACTTCCTAAGAGTTCAGCCTCCTTTTGGACCACTGAAGATGATCTCCCCATCTTAAGGTGAACTGACTTAGGACCTTAGCTACATCTGCAAAGTCTCTTCCAAGAGGCACCAACATTAGCATTTGACTGAATAATGGAGAAGACAGCCGTGTCCCAGGAGATGGACATATCAGAGTGCATCCTAGAATTCTCTCTATCACAGATTACCACCTACTTCTTTCTGGCAAGAATATCATAAATTCTTTCTCAGAACCCATCTTTATTTTCTCAGTGTCATAATCTATATTTTTTTTCAGCAAAACACTATCAAGCCCGTAACTGTGCGATATGAGAGCAGTTCAGGTTTGAGTGAAACGACCATAAACCTGTGGCTTACAGTAACTTACTAGGTGCTAGAACCTCACACATGACCACAGTTAACCATCGCCACCATGGCGTGTGGAAGGCACAGGTCGATACCCAAAGCTAATTAGGTCAAAAGGCTAAATGAGTGATGCCTTAGTTACTTTCCTGTTGCTACGTTATCACCATGATCAAGGCAATTTATAGGAGAAAGGGGGCTTATTTGGCTAACAGTTCCATAGGGCTAACAGTTCCATAGGGCTAACAGTCTGTGGTAGCCAAGTAAAGGTGACAGGTGACAAGCTCACATCTCAAATCACAAATGAAGACCTCAGTCTTTTGAAACCTCAAAGCCTGCCCCAGTGACACACTTCCTCCAGCTAGGCCACACCTCCTAATCCTCCCCAGACTGCCAACGACTGGGGACCAAGACCTTGTCGGAGAGCATCTCATTGAAGCCACCACAGTGCCCCAAACCCAGCACTTGGAGGGCAGCTGAGCAGGTACCTCAAGCCCACATCTGCTTTCCCTCAGAGCCTTCCTTTCTAAGCCATCTCTATCCATTGTCATCTTCCTATCCTGTGGTCTTCAAAGGTCGGGGTATGGTCTCCACAACTGACATGTTTGTCATTGTCTGCCCTTTCTTTAGTCAAGTTTTCCTCCCACAACAGAAGATACCACACGCCCTAGCCCCTCCCACAAAGGAAAGGGCGCACCTGAAAGTCACACAGACACAGCAGTGCAATACAATCTGACTGACAGGGAGAGGCGCCCAGGACCTTAGCATCTGACATTTTATTGTACCTTGTTCTTAGAGTCAATGATGTATTTTTCTGTCTCATTTTATGCCAGGCATTGATTAATAAGCTTCATCAAAAAGAAAACTCACTGATTCAGCCCTGGAAACAACTTAGGTCTTATTTCTGGAACATCCAACCAGTTTCAGCAGGAATCAAATAGAGACAGTATACACCCATGGAAAACCAATGTCCTCTGGCCTGAAATAGCACTCACCCTGGCCACAGCCTCGCTTCACTGTGTAGAGGATTACACTGTGCCTCTGGTCAGAGCGAGAAGCAGTCAGAGTGAACGAAATGACTTTGACAGTACCTGCTCTGAAAGACACCATGCTTTTTTATGTTTTAGATGGCATTGACTTATGTCTGCCTTGTAAGCTGAGTCTTGTAGATGAGCAAAACTATATAGAGTGCTCTAAAGCCTCAAATTGGGCAGAGGGGTCAGCAGAGCAGGATCTTCTCACCTAGTACTTTCCTGCTTTCTTTCCCAGCTGTCTCTGTATTTTTTCAGAACAGATGATGGTGAAGTCTGGGTCCACAGTTCTCACAGGGTTTGAAATGCCAAGTGAGTCTCTCCCTGAAGCCCCTTTGTTTTCATTTTATTTTTTATTATTTTTAAATTTCATTTTACATTCCAAACACAGTTCTCCCTCCCACTGCGCCTCCCACCCCACCCCCTTGCATCCCTCTCAGCCCCCACCTCCACCCCCACTCCTCCCCTAGGGTAAGACTTCCCATGGAAAGTCAACAAAGCCTGGCACATTAAGTTAAGGCAGGACCAAGTCCCGCCCCCCTGATTTAAGGCTGAGCATGGCATCCCACCATAGGCAATGGGTTTCACTGGAGCCCGTTACCATTCTAAATCTGAGATTTGAGAGTTGGGCTTGGCGGTACACCTGAGTAGGTAACTGTGAGTTAAACTAACCAGGTAGTTTTGTCAGCAGCTCACCACACCAATCTCCCTTTACTGAGGACTCAGACCTGGACTACATTTCCCAGCCTCCATTAGGGGTGGCTTCATGGGGGAGTTCTAGCCAGTGGAAGTGAGCTGGAGTGTAAATCCTAGCACTCAATCACCCATCCTCTCTGCATTGTTGCCTAGTGATTCACCAATGTCCAGAGTATCCAAATGTGTCACAGTCTGCTCAGCTGAGCTTCCTGAATGACTGTGGGGTAGAAACCAATCCTCGCCTGTTGTGTGGAGGGGGAGTCTGTCCTGCCCAGTTCCTGCAGTCGTTAAGTCCCAAAGAAATCACATAGAGGTCTACATCAACTATAAACTGATTGGTCCATTAGCTCAGGCTTCTTATTAACTCTTATAACTTATATTAGCCCATTATTCTTGTCTTTGCTAGCCACATGGCTCGGTACCTTTTTCAGCGAGGCAGTCACATCTTGCTTCTTCTGTGGCGGGCTCACAACTGCAAAAAGAGCTTTCCTCTTCCCAGAATTCTCCTGTTCTTACTGACCCTCCTCTATTTCCTGTCTGGTTGTCCCGCCTATACTTCCTGCCTGGCTACTGGCCAATCAGCATTTATTTAAAATATAATTGACAGAATACAAACCATGGTCCCACACTTGTCTCTATCACAACTTCAAAATAAGCTGATATTACATTAACCCATTGAACATTAGGGGTCTGGTACAGCAGCTACCATTACCTTATCTAAAAGTAGCTGTCGAGAATCTCAAGACTGTAAGTCTAAAAATGCTAAGAAGAGAGAAGGATTGCTTAGCCAAGGATGGAAACTCCATCTCCATCTGTTGCTTTAATTGTGTAGGTCATACTGAAATGATTATACCCAAAGACTGCAGCCTACATTAACCAAGACTCTAGGTGAAATGGAGCCACCTTGATCCATTTTTTAAATGGCTACAGAAAATTGAATTTGCATTTATAGTTCTTTTAGAACTCATTTTGATGTCATATTTGTGACTAATGGCTTAGAGAATTGTTCTGTTTTCACCTTAGGACTGATTTAAAAAAAAAAAAGCCAAACAAACCTTTGGGGTATAAATTAACAAGCTATGTTAGGAAGTATTTCTTTGGACCCAAAGACGAACGTAATACGGTGTCATTCCATTCGTGTTATTTCTCCTATCAATAATAGTTTGTCCACATCATGAAAATTCAATGTGTAAGGAGTATCTTTTTAATTATATGTGTGTGTGGAGTATAGGTGCACATGTGTATGTGAGGTTATGTGTACCCATATAATCACATGAAGGCGCAAGATGACATTGGGGTCCTTCTCTATCACTATCTTATTTCCTTGAGATAGGAGCTCCCATTAAACCTGGAATTAGGCTGGTGTCCAGAAAGCCTCCAAAACCCTCCGATCTCTGCCTGCTCCACAGCTGGGGTTACATATATGGGTGACCACGCCAGCTTTTTATATGGATCTTGGGATCTGAACTCAGGTCCTTGTGCTTGTATACGGAGCCATCTCCTCCGTCTCAGAAATGTAAAATTATAAACAACCGTATATAAATGCTCTGGAAAAGCAGGCACTTAGAGTCCTTTGCATAGTCCTAATGCTCCAGTAGGATGAAGTGAAAGTGATTAGCAAAGGCACAGAGAAATTTTGGAAAACAGTGAATCATGCAAGGTTTAACATTTTTTTCCCACAAGTGTCCTTCAGATACAAACAAATAGACTCTCTCTATCCAGGTCCTAGCGTGTATAAAACAACCCTTAATGTTTGATTGTTTTCCTCCATTTCTGTATCTCTAGAGGGGTTCCTCATTCAGAGATTCTGAGAACCGCTCAGACTTTTGACTTTCTACAGTTTCCATTACTGTCAACATTGAAGTAAATTTTCCTCAACATCATTCGTCTGTGTCCTCATCATACACAATTTGTAAATCTGAAAAATGTTTTTCTGGGATTCATTTAATTCATTTTCATCTTAATATGCAATTTGCTTCTTTTCCATGCAGGCTTACAGTGCGCAAGGAAATGGAACTAGCTTTCTGGTCTGTCTAACAGGGTTTGTCCTCAGTTTCAAATTGGGAAATGAACATTTGGGTTTAAACCTTAGTTTTTCCTTGTACAGATACCTGTGGGTCAGTTCCTAAGAGTGGTGAGTGGATCCCACTGCCCAGATCCAGCCTCTCATCTGCACTGAAATTAAACTGCATCTGGGATGTCACCCTGTGGGACATTGCCTGGTGGCAGACTCTTAACTTTTTCTCATGATCTCATTTTCCACAACCACAACCCTATTCTATTTTTTATTCAAAAATTTACACTTCTTCCCCTTCTCCCAGTCCCCTCTTGCTCCCCCACTACCCCTCCTCCCTCCCGCTGCATCCCCAAGAGAGGGCAGGGTACCCTGCCCTGTGGGAAATCCAAGGCCTTCCCCCCTCCATCCCAGCCTGGGAAGGTGTGCATCCAAATAGACTAGGGTCCCAAGAAGCCAACACATGCAGAAAAGACAGGTCCCGGTACCATCATCGATGGCTTCTCAGTCTGCCCCCATTGGCAGTCACACTCAGAGTCCGGCTTGATCACATGCTCGTTCAGTCCCGGTGCAGCTGGATTTGGTGAGCTCCCATTAGATCAGGTACACTGTCTCAGTGGGTGGTCCAGCCCCTGGCAGTCCTAACTTCCTTGCTCATCTTCTCCCTCCTTCTGCTCTTCAACTGGACCTTGGGAGCTCAATCCCTTGCTCTGATGTGGATGTGGGTCTCTGTCTCTATCTATATCCATCGGACGAAATTTCTATGGTGATAATCAAGATATTCATCAATGTGACTATGGGACAAGGCTAATTCAGGCACCCTCTCCTCTGCTGCCCAAGTACCTAGCTGGGGACAACCCTGTGGACACCTGGGATCCCCTCTAGGGCCAAGTCTCTTGCCAATCCTAAAAGGACTCCCTAAATGTAG